>PVJC01004384.1:0-64264 GCA_004026665.1 Murina feae
GGAGAAACGGTTAATTTTAATATTTCGCCTTTATAGAGTAGATAGTTATGTTCTAACAAAAACAATAATGCCCTCTATCACTGAGAAGCAAAACCCCACACAGCATATTAGATATGCCTGTCTCAAAATTTCCTAAATTCTTTATTGTAATACAAGTTTTTAAATTAGATGGATAATATTTTGGTTTAACTTATTTTGTAGGGCAGAAAACCATCTATATGGAAGTTACTGTCCTTTTCATTGTTGCCATCGTTATCCTCAAAAATTCATCTCTGAGCTTTTGAAGCCTAGGCTATATTTGGTCTAGCTGTTTGTAGAGCATAATGTTGAATATAATTAATTAACTTACATAACTAGGTACTTTTAAAGTTCAAGGCTGCTGGTAGAGAAATATATTTTATTCACATAACAATTATTTGAGTGTGTGCTTTGTCCTCAGCAATGGGCTAGATGTTAACATCACTAATAAGGCAGACATAATCCCTGCCTTCAAGGCACTTACATTCTAGTAGAAAGACAAGCAACCAAATAAATAACACAATTACTTAAGTAAGACAGTTGGATTAATAGCTATCTGTGCTTTCATTTCATTTGAATCAGAATTCCAAAAAGACCCTGTGCTGCAAAGACATCAATCAGATAATGAACAAGTGTTTACTTCTCTTCAGGTGTTACCATTCATTTATTCATTCATCCTAGTAATAGTGTCTTCAGCACAGATCCTTAAACTGAGCATGGAGAGTAAAAGGGAAGAGAGCAGTTGGTGTTTCCTTTTGTTGGTCTCTTATGGACAAATCGTGTATTTTTTTAAATATATTTTATTGATTTTTTACAGAGAGGAAGGGAGAGGGATAGAGAGTTAGAAACATCAATGAAAGAGAAACATTGATCAGCTGCCTCCTGCACACTCCCTACTGGGGATGTGCCCGCAGCCAAGGTACATGCCCTTGACTGGATCAAATCTGGGACCCTTGAGTCCTCAGGCTGATTTTCTATCCACTGAGCCAAACTGGTTAGGGCACAAATCATAAATTTTTAACAAATCATTTGCCATCTCCAGGATTTAGTTGCCCTGTTTATGAAACTAACTTCTCTATAAGAGTGAGACAGCAATACACAATATGATGTCTGGGATCACTTTAAACATATTTCTCCACGTGTAAAGAAGGTGCCCTTGAGTGAAGACTACACTCCTAACAGAACCCTGGTGTGACCACCAGGAGTAGGAATTGTGGTTCTAACCAGCTTTACAAACGTGGGCAAGTCAATGAACTATTGGTCTTGATCTATTCTAAAATGAGGGGAAATGGAAGAGTAGAGTCTTTCATATTATCTTTAGCATCATAAATTTTTCCTTTGTAACTTTACACAAAATCTATAAAAGAGAAAATGTAGCAGGGACACAGTGTTAAAGAGTTTATACAAAGGTGGGGATAAGAGGGTGGGTAGATGGAGGTAGATCCCTGTCAGCTCAGGTTATCTTGCTTTACACCTTGTAGGGACTCCCAAAATGCCTCTTTGGAACCTCTTGGGCTCCTTGATGCATAGTTTGAGAAGCCATTAAGTCCCTTCCTTGCTGATACTGTGTAATGTTAATATAGGCACCATGAGGCCAGACCTCTGAAAGGTGCAAAGTAGAATGGTACCATCACCAATTCCAAGTCAGCTAGCTCCCAGTCAACAGGGCAAGACTGGAGCAAGGTGTCAAGTCAAGGAGGTTGGAAACCTGTACAAGTGACAGGAGCCTCCCTTAAGGCCATTCTAGCCCCAACCCTGCACCCATTGTATGTAAAACATCAAGTCACGCCACTAGGTGGAGCCAAGATCTTAGCAGAAGGATGAGTGCTGAGGTCTCAGAAGGCCTATGCACACATCACCTGAGAACTGAGTTCCTTGTGAGATTAAAAAGGAAAATGGGAATGGCATTGGGCATCATATATCTGTGGGCAGAGACCACTTGAATTGAATTGAGAGATCACTTCTTTGTCCCGCTTAAGCCCTTTGATTGGTCTCCATGACCACCTATGGAGTCTTGGAGGTTCCATTCAGGTGCTACTTTAGTAAGGGCATTACTCCACCCAGGTCCAGATCCGTTCTGTACCATACCTTAAGTGCATACTTGTGCCAGGTGCTATTCTGTGGCTTTAAATACCTCCATTGAATCGGTGATCCCGGCGGTAGACATTATTGTTACTTGTATCATCCATATGAGAAACTGATGCTCAGGTTGCTGAGGCAACATCCACCGTTCACCTGATCACAAAGTGCTTGCTGTCTGCCCACTACACACAACCACCTCTCTGCCCCACTGTTTCACCCAGGGTGATGGTGACTGCACTATCAGTTTTGGAGGGGGAAAACATAGGTGCCACAAAACATAGGTGAGCATGACACTTGCTGAGGGAGAGAAGTGGAAGAATCCTCACCCCACCCCGCCCCCAGGTCCCTCGTCTGGTTTTCCACCCCTGTCCAACCACAACGCTGATCTTTGCCATGGCAGATGTCTAGTCTAGGCCCTGAAGATAACCTTGGTCCCTAACATTCTCCCTCACAAACTGTTGGGGGGACAATGGGAAAGTCCCCATTGTCCTTCAATGCATCCTTGACACCCTCCCTCCCAGGAAGGGGAGGGGTCAGCTGGGCCATTTGGACACTGTTCTCCCTGTCTCAGGCCTAGTCCTCCACCCCACACAACCTTCAACCAGAATTTAACCTCGCACCTCCTCACGTTTCATCAGGATTTTAACAAATTACTTCCTCTTTTTTATTATTGAAGGGAAACTTACTCAGCATTTTGGACTCTAAAAGTGCACGGGTGACTATGTTTGTCTTCAATCTTCACAGTTGGGGCAACAACCTCCCATTCCCTCCTTCCCATACCCTCCCCCCCAACACACACACACCCCTACACCCCCTATTCCCCACCCCATTGCTACGACCAGGGTTCCCCTAGCTTTTCTCTGCCTCCTCAGCACTGCCTTCCTCTGCTCCTGCCACCTTTCTCCCCCCCCAACCCCAACAATGTGTGCAGGCCTTCAGAACGGCACAACCTCAGCTCTCAACCTGAGTGAGGCCAACACCAGCTGGCCTCTTCCAGCTGCCTGTCCCGCTGGGGAGGCCCTAGGCCTGCTTCTCTCCCCTCACACAACTCCTTCATTGAAAACCTGTAGAAGAGAAGAAAGCAGGTTCACAATGATGCAAATATTTTTATTCATTCGTTTGTGTGATGAGCGATTTCACAGCCTACGCTTTGTCAGGCACCAAGATAGTAGGCACCAGGATAGTAGGTGAGTGTGATTTCTCCTTGACCTTGGGATGGCATTCTCTTCCAGAGAACACCATGTCCTAAAGCAGTGGTGACTCACATAGATGTGGGGGAAAAGCCACAAGACAGTTTGGAACTGCTTAGAGATTAATATGTCTGGTAGGGAGGGACAGACTCACAGACCTCAGGTGCTAGACAGGGGCCACGTCATGGAGACAACATGACATTCAGACTTCACCCTCTGGTCGCCAGGAGCCCAAATAGTTTTAACCAATATAGTGACAAGATCTGAAATACATTCTAGAAGTGGCACTTTGGGGTAGGAAAATATGGCTTAGGTTACTGCCTTTCCCAGGAGAGGTGTACATTCTAATAAGAGTCAAGACTTCAGCTAAATAAATGAAACTCTAATATTAGAATTCAGGAATCACAGTGCAGGCAGGAGTGGGGGAGATTTGGGAAAGATAGATTGAGGCCTCTGTCCATGGAAGTCACACCAGGAGAATGACTCAACGCTTGACTTCCATATTACTTACACCCGGTCTGTCCTGCCTGCCCATTTTCCATAACTGGAAGAACATTAACACCAGAAAGAAAAACCCAAGTCCCAGAGCCCCCACCCCCTGCCCCCTTCTCCTTTTGTTAAAACTTTCTGTAGAAAGCAATGACTGAGAGGATCAAAGCATCCACTTCCTCCCCTTTGATGTGTGGTCAGAGACAGGCTCTGATGTCAGAGGCCTGTTGCATTTCATTAGACCTGATATTAAGCTTCCTAGAGGTCAGGGCTACCATGCGGCTTTAACCTGGCTTTACCCAGGTTCACTTTGCTGGAAACAGTAGCGATCACAGGCTCCCTTCAGACCCATTAGGAGATTATACAGGTGAAGAATTGGAGGCAAATTTCTTTTCTTGCTCTCTACTGCTTTGCGTGATGGGGCCTCTATTCGAGCTGGCTTTTCTGCCCAAACAGCCCTGATTCTGCATTCCAAATTCATATGCCTCCCTCATGTCAAATTTTGGAGCTTCAAGCAGGTATGAAAAAAAGGCAAGGTTTGTTATGAAACATGTCATTTTTAGGTGAGTGAGCCCTCTCTTTTTTTGAAACATCGCTTGCAACCTTGGCTGATTGCAAACCCTGGGTTTGCCTCTGGCCAAGTTAAGGGAGCTCCAGGCAATGGCCCTAGATTTGCTAGTGGTATTTGAAGAACCACAGTGCAAATTCCAATTAGCCTCCCTCCAGAGAAAATATTGAACCATAAATTTTCTCCGGTTTATAAGACTAATGGTTTAAGCTGCACACGTGGCTCTTACACCCCAAAGGACTGTGTTTCTTAGCAGTCTTGATTTCAGGCTGCATTCAGAATTCACCACAGAAAGCGCTGTCAGTGGAAAAACCGAGACTTCCAAGAGTCAGGCCTGCTCACTTCCCAGGAAGATCCAGGGCTCAGAGAATCTTGGATTTATCATCTCTAACAGCCCCTTCCTCCCTACCTCCACCCTACTCCCACCCCTCCCACCTCATGATCAACTCATCTTGTCTCCAAAATGGGGAAGTGGTCCTTAACCACACTCGGTGGGTATCAGCCCCCCTACCCCCCCCCCAATACTTTCTTAGGACATTTTTCAAAAATTAGAGTTGTCCTTCAGAAGGGAAATAAAAAAGTGACAACTCTATTGGATTTCCTTATAATTACTTTATACTTTCATAATTCTTTTTATTTTTCATACTTGAGAAGAGAATTCTCCTCTTTCAGTGCTCAGGGCTTCTAAGTCTTCCTCTGGCCCCAACTCCCACAGCCCCTTTGTTGTATTTGGGAGTCTCAGGGCTGGGCCTTACACCTTCCTTATAGCTTTCTCTAAGTTTCTCTGGCCCCTCGTTCCTCTTAGGTCTTATTCCTGTTTGTGGACTGCAAGGCAGAGACTCCTGCATTATGGTTGCCCAAGAGCCCCTCCCCTGATAGAGTTTTCTCTCCGCTAGTCTTTTGGAGATAGAGGTGAAGGGAAAAACAGAATTGGGGAAGTTACTGCATCCTTGTACCTGGTGCTCTTCGGTATCTGAAGATGACTGGGAGACGGACAACCTGTGTTCAACACCTGGCTCTCACTCTCACATCCAGGTGACTTTGGGGACTCCCTTAGCCATTCTCAGCCCAGTCTCCTCACTCAGAGCACCGTGTGAGGATTAAGTGAACCAAGGCAGCCTTCACTTCCCTTTGAAAAGAGTCTCTTGCTCCTCTTCCTCTTTCTCCCTCTCATCTCCATTCTAACCACAGCAAACTGAAGGTGGCCTACTCCATCTGGGCTTCAGCCAGAGCTTTTCTCTTTGGCTAGAATGGCCTTTCCCTTCTTCCTTGCTATCCTGTCCTGTCCTGTCCTGTTTCCCTGCCCTCCTATTCTTAAAACTCAGCTCTATTTTTCTCTATGAAGGCCTCTCTGAGAGTTGGTAACTCTCACCTCTGTCATTCTCTAATATTTCAAACATACATTTTGATGAGATAAGTACTAGGTTAAGAGCTCCTCAAGGCAAGGATCAAGTCTTTTTCATCTTTCTTCCCTTACGTAGCACTTCTGTTAATAATAATAGCTTCCTTGAGTTTACTATGTGCTATACAACATGCTCCTCATTCATTCATTCATTTGGTCACTCACAAATGTTTATTGAGTACCTATAGGAGTTCGTACAGCCTTTTTACAGTGTTTGCCATATGTATATATCCATACGTTCTGAAAAGTTTAACATTTGCAGTTTTGAATACACAGGAGGTTCATGTCCGTCTGCCCTCTGTACTGGTTAGTGGGCCTTCGTAGATTGGTAAATGCTTTGATTCTCAGCCTAAACAGAACCAATAAGACAAAAAATATTCTCCCTAAAATGCATTTTAATGAAAATTAAGGGCATCAGTAACAGCTTCTAGGGAAAAAGGAAGACTGACTACAAAAGAACAGGAATTTAATTGCTATCAGACTTCTCAACACTGAAAACAAGAAGCCAAAGGGGTAATTAACATCTTCACAATGTGGCAGGAAGAAATCTTATAGTCTGCCCTGACCTGAGGAGGTGTCATGAATTGAAAAGTCTGATTACCTCGCTTCTGTGTCTCGAGGTTGAGTGAGAAATAGCCTGAAAAATGTAAGTCTGGGTTGGTGGCAGCAGAAGGTAGGGGGAAAAGAGAAGTCTTGTTCTCCCACACACTGTTCCTAGGATGATGCGCGTGTTCTCAATTCCCTGTCCCTCTTGAGCCTGCTGCAGCACCAACTAGGATTGTGATGGTGGCAGTCAAGCTCATACTTACTGTGCTGCCAAGAGTTCCAGCAATAATTGACTTCCCCACTCCTTCCTTCCTTCTGATTGGAGGATTGATGGCATCCTATGCCCTGCTAACCAGTGAGTGAGCAGGAAAGACACCTACTTCTGTAGAAGCCATAAAGTTGGCCCAAAGAAATCTGGAGTGGCCCATTTCTATGTGTATGTCACCTGACTATAGAACCTCAGTTTCTGATTCCTCATTCTTCGCCACGCTCGTTGGTCAGATGCAATAGAGACAGAAATGAGGGTAGTAGAGGAGAAAGAGTTGTTCCTGGAGGCCCTAGCAATTGGTACTTTCAGCTAATACATGGAGTGTTCCTGTTGCATCAAGCCTTTTTGGGTTATGAGTCATAAATCTCTAACCCACATGGTCTGGAGAATAGGGCATATATCAAACACAAAGACCAAACCTAGGCATTAGCAAACAATTAGAGAGAAATGTTTTCCAAATGGACAAAGTGCGGAGTCTCAGTGGTTGGGCACTGGGCCAGGTGCTAGATAATGTCCAAAGATGGCTGCCACCATTATTTTCCCTTCCTGTATGTGCATACCACTCCTTGACTGATGAGTGTTTGTTTATTCCTCCCATTGAATTCATAACTGCTTCAACCAAGTTACATCTGGGGGCTTTTGAGCTTAGATTTAAGAAGACTTGCCATTGCTACTTTCTTCCTCTTAGAATCCAGCAATTACGCTGTGAGAAGTCCAAGTTGCATGGAGAGGCCATATGGAGGCACTCCTGTCAACCCCAGCTGAGCTTCCAGCTGAGAGCCTGACCCACCGAGAGCTGTATGGATAAGCTATCTTAGAGAGGCCAACCTAGTCCAGCCCTGATGACTGAAACGAGTCAACACTGTTCAGAGCAGGAGAATCACCCAGCTGAGGCCAGTCATCCTTGCAGAATCGTGAGAGTCAATAAAATCCATGTTTTAAGCCACCAAGTTTTGGATGGTTTGTTACATTCCAGTAAGTAACAAACACAAAGCTGCTAGTTTCGTGGAGAAAATAGGCATTAAACAGGAGATAATAGTAAAATGTGATGGATGTGCCCTGACCGGTTTGGCTCAGTGGCTAGAGCGTCGGCCTGCGGACTGAAGAGTCCCAGGTTCGATTTCAGTCAAGGGCATGTACCTTGATTGTGGGCATATCCCCGGTAGAGGGTGTACAAGAGGCAGTTGATCAATGTTACTCTCTCATCGATGTTTCTATCTCTCTATCCCTCTCCTTTCCTCTCTGTAAAAAATAAATACAATATATATATTTTTAATTGTGATGGATGTGCAAGGTACTATAGCAGTACAGAGTGTGTCCCCAAGTTGGGAGCTTAGGATGAATTAAAGTTAACTAATTGCAAAGGTAAGATGAGTGACAGAGGTAAAGGCTTGCGTGAAGCCTAGAAAGAAAAAAAGAGCGCAGGGCACATCTAAGAAACATAATTTTAGTGCAACCTGGTCTTGGCATGTGAGAAGCAGTAAGACAAGAGGAGGCAGTAGTATTTAGAATTTGGAAATTATTATAAATGCAGTGGGAGGCCTCTGAAGGATAGTAAGGCTGAAAGTGATGGAAACTGATTTATGTTTCACCTTGATTACAGTATAATGTGTGTGAGCACTAACAAATACAGCTAATTTTTATCATAGCCTTGTGTGTGTGTGATAGAGAGAGAGAGAGAGAGAGAGAGAGAGAGAGAGAGAAACTTGATGGGCAAATAGAGAATCTTTGGGGGTGTGAACTCTCATTGTACTCTTGTTTTGTTTTGGGCACATGGTACTTTTGTTCTTTGCCATGGCAGCTCTGGTCCCAGGCTTGGCTGCCTTCAAGTTAGCTGATGGGTGGGACGGGGACTGATGGTTTCCATATGAGCTGCCTCTAAAAGGCTCTTGGCATGGACTGGTACAACTTCATTTCCAGTGTTAAAAATTGTTGATCAGTCTATCCCAACAACCCACCCAGAGACGCCTGCTGTCTTTCAGGAAATTCCATGCTCCTGGGCCAAGCCCATTGTTTGAATGCCCTCGAACATTTCCCAAGAGCTGCTCTAAAGCAGCCAGAAAGAAGAAATAGATACGAACCCAAAGAGACTGGGAAATTTGGGCAGGAAGCTATAAAATGAGATGCAGCTTGGAAAAATACATATTGTTACATCTGGGAGAGAAAATAATATATCACTAGCAAGCCTGCACTGCCACCCCCCCCCCCTCAGCAAATATACATTCAAGCACAGGAGTAGGGGCAGATTACTGTCAATCCAGTGAGGTTTAAGCTTCAGTCCCTCACTTGTACAGACGCGTTCCAAATCCTTGAGAGATCCTAGCAATGTGTTCTTCATATGTTTTTGTAAATTTGCAAAGTAAACTATTTTTTTCTTAATTAGAACCACCACCCACCAAATTGTATAAGCCTCATGCTACACAAAACCTGGATCTGTCCCTGAACAGGCTGAAATATTTGGTGACAATGTTGGTGGTCACTCTGCTATATCAGAACCTCTCTTGCTAGCTCATGCAGCTCTGCAGGAATACATGTTCAATGAAGTTAGGCTCAAACCCTGCCAGGGCACACCTCTGGGTGAGGCTGTGGGCAAATACTGGGCCTGGTGTGTGCAAGAAGAGCTATTTCATCATGTGACTCTAAGACTGGCCTTCAGCAAAGTCATGAAATTTAGGAAATTTGTTTTAATTCTACCAGCTTTCTAATATTGAGCCTCTTACGTAGTGTCCCTCTCTCCCTTTCACCAAGTCTTGCCTTTGGTGTAGAAGCCTCTGGACTCTGTTGACATTGAAGTGGACATGGATAATAATTGACCAAAGGTACCTTAGGATGGAGGTGGATGTCTTCGTGTTACTTGGCTTCAAAGCCTTAAAGAACTGTATTCTATTAATAGAAGTAATTTCACAAATGGCCAGTATGGATCTATAGGATTTCTGAGAAGCACCTCAAAACCATGATGGGTTTGAGAAACCATCTCCCAAACTCCCAGGAAGAAAGCTTAGAATGACTTTTTGAAATTTCATACATAGTTTTGATGGTCTGCCAGACAGAAAAAGGTTTTCAACTATTGAAGAAAACTGCCCCTTGAGGAGGATGCAGGTAATTACTCTGTAGTGCCCTGCCCCACCTTGCCCTCTGTCCCATGCTCCCAATGGGGACGTGCACCTCCAGTCAGAGAAGCACACTGTCAGTCAGTTAGCATGGAGCTTGCAGGAGCAGCTTTGGCTCAAAAGAATGCCTTCTCACAGCATGGGACAAGGAAGAATCTCCAGGATCTGGCAGGGTTTCATGCTTTTTATTTCAAATTGCAGTCCTTCAGGACCGGGCTTCTTAGCCAGTCCCCTACCAGACATTTGGCAGAACCAGCGCCCCGGCCCGGACAGGCTGGCTTTGCTCAAGGCGCCATGGAAACATGTGGAATGGTGTTTGTTGGCAGTGGAGATGCACCTGGCTTGGCTGAGCTTGGACTCAATCTTTCCGAGTCCTGTAAGTGGTGCCTTAGTCAGGGAAGCCAAACCCTAGAATCTGTCCCTTTCACAGTGATCACAAAAATGGATCTCCCATCTGGCTATGCGTAGCTTTCTTCTCTGTGTATCTTTATCCGAAGTTTAATGATACCACATTTACCAAGCAACAGTGACTTCCAGTTAATGAAGGCAGACACTGGACTCCTGACACTGAGCAAAAGGGTGACATGAATGGGACTGGTCTTTGACCCTCTCTTGCCTACTTCCATGTTCACTTTTTTGTCCTTTGTCCCTCAAGGGAGTTCTCACTCTTCTAGGACACAGGGCTCTGGTAATTCAAACTTACAACCAGCCCCTCTAACCATGGTGAATGTACAGTGGGGAACCTGGGACTTATTAGCTCATTCCTCTTCGCAACATCCCAGAAGAAGATTTTCAAAAGGATGCAAACTTAAAACTAATAAATGAGTCTTTCAAAATTCCTCTGCAGCAGCTCCAGAGAGATTTTGCTTTGTGTGGGCCTTCCTAGCACTCCTCAAAGCATCACTCTTCTTACGGAAAAGGCAAGTCCTACCAGGACCCCCTTCACGGGGCTTCGGGCTACCCGAGAGCACAGTCTGCTGACAATGCACAGGTATCCCAAGCTCTCAGTGTTGCTCGGCTGAGCCACGATTGATATTTTGGGAGATAACAATACATACTTCCCAATCCCAAAGGAGATCCTTCGGGTCAAGCTATACTCCTTCGGGATACAGTAATTGCTGCCATGTTGTCTCTACATGGAGCTTGTGAAGATAACTATGAATTTCCACAAGTTGCCTGCATAATCCTCTCAGCCTAAGTGTAACCAAAAATCCAAGTTCAGCTTCCTGCCACCACAAAAGCCAAACTCATGAGACAGGTGCTGATGAAAAAGGAAAGAGATTTATTCAAGTGCTGGTCACCTAAGAAGATGGAGAACTCTTGTCCAAAGCCTATCTCTTCACCTCAGTGCAGGCAGAGGTTTTTATAAGGAGAAAGAGGAAAAGCAGAAGAAAGAAACCAAGGGTAGGGGTTTGAAAAGTTCTCTACATGCAGGGCAGCACAGTCCATTCTGATAAGGACCTCTAAATTGGTCAAGTGTTGGCCTGGTATGTGTTATCCTCGTCTTTGTCATCCTGGTTCTACAGTTGAAGGTCAGCAAATCTCCTGGAACTGGAATGACTGAAGGTCAGAGTCTGCATCTTCTGAAGTTAGTTCCTAGGATTGTTATACAAACATGCTATTTATCTACAAGCTACGTGTTAGTCAAAGTCAACATTTACAGAAACAATGTCAAAAGAATGGTGGTGTGAGTCCCACTGCTACATAAGTGCTAGATGAGGAGATCCCCAGCCAGACAGGCCTTCAATAATATGGGTAGGTTTCCTTGGTGATCAGTGCACTTGGTCTCTTAGGAAACCAGCCCCAGCCAATGAGGTACATGGAGGCCTGGCCTCCTCTGAGATATTAGCTGGTCAGACATCTCTTGTGTCTGTTCCTTGACTTATTACTGGCCATCCATCTTTTGAGGCCACATTGTTGTCTGGCTTTGTCCCACCTTTTCTCTAATTCCGCTCTTGTCCCCTCTGTACATACACACATACTTTCACCAACCTGTCCTTCCTCCCATCTCAGTCATGTCTCAGACTTTCTGCTTTGTTTCCCAGATGCTTCTTTCAGGCACAGCTCAACCAGGGAATGCTAAACCTGCTTTTGTGCAACAGGATTCCCCCTAACTAGGTCAACAGTGGAAAGCTGGCCTCAAAAGTGGGACCTATACTAGTATGTCCATGGTCCCCAGAGGGGATTGAGGGGAAATTTTTAAATAATTTCAAACGAATCCAAATTATGGGGAAAGTGCCATCTGTGGTTCAAGATCAAATAAATAACAATGCCAAGGGGGAGAACAGCAGCAGGATGACACTGCGCATATTCACCTATTTTTATTTTTGTCATTTTTAGCTTGAGCTAAGTGAATATGATTTGTGGCCCCACTAGTCTCATTGGTGAATGTGGCAGACCTACAAGAAAACAGTTAATTTCCAAGTAAGCTTGGCTCTAAATGCAGAGCCTCTCAGCATCAGGGCCAGCCATGTTTTAGGGTCACTGCTCCCTGTAACAGCCTCTGGCAGGAAACACAAAAAGCCTTCATACTGGCCGTTTTGCCTTGCCCTGAACTCCATCCTGTTTGCGTGGGTCTGACTGGCTTGGCATATGTGTGAAGGCATCTGTCTGTTTCTCCCATTTTAGTTTGGACTGAAAGTGATTTATTCCAAAATCTGTTACGTATTTAGGCCATGTCATGCCCTGAATACTAGGTTTCACTGCTATTTGAGTAACTTGTACAATTAATTATCCTTTATATTCAGGCTATTAGGGGTTGAGCTGCCATGAAACGTATATATTGGGCAAGAATAACACACGGATGGCATGTCACAACTATACCAATAGCTAACATTTAAGTAGTTTGCAAAGCACTTTCACATGGATTATTGCCATTGGTCCTCACAATACCCTCCTTGAGGTAGGTAGCAGAATAAAAAAAAATTATTACTCCCATTTTATAAATGATAAACATGGGACTCAGAGAAGTTAAAAGTGGCACAGTCAGAACTTGAGATTCCAAATTCCACTTAAAAATTTGTAAGCTGAAAAATATGTGACTTCAGCTCCTGGGGTTCTTTAGTTACTTGGTTTGAAATTCTCTGTCAGTTGCCTACATTGACTTTTATTTAACATCTTTATTGAGGTATAATTGACACACAACAAACTGCACAGATTTAAAATATACAGCGTGATAAGTTTTGACATGTGCATACACCCACGAAATCAACACCGTAATTAAGATAATGAACATATTCATCGCCCGTCTCTGAAAGTTTCCTTGGCTTTCTTTGTAACCCTCCTCATCACTCCTCCTACCATCCCCAAACATGGATCTGCTTTCTGTCAAAATATATTAACTTCCATGCCTTAGAACTTTATATAAATGGAATCATAAGTATGTATTGGCTTCATTCATTCAGCATAATGCTCATTCATGTTCTCGCATATATCAACAGTTCTTTTTTTGTTGTTGAATAGCATTCCATTCTATGGCTATATCAGAGTTTGTGTATTCATCTGTTGATGAATATTTGGATTGCTTTTACTTTGGGGCAGTTACTAGTGAAACTTCACTGACCATCCATGTACACCTCTTTCTATAGACGTCTGCATTTCTCCTGGGTCAATAAATATCTAGGAGTGGAATGTTCGCAACATACACTAGGTGTGTTTAATATTTTATAAAACTCCCAAAGTGTTTTTTCAAGGAGCTTGGACCATAGCACATCCACCAGGTCCTCATTCCCATCCTTGCCAACACTAGGTACAATCTGTCTTTTTATTTCAGCCAATCTGATAGGGATGTAGTAATCGCTTATTGTAGTTCTAATTTGCATTTCCTTAATGACTAAGTGTTGAGTGTCTTTTCACATGCTTACTTATCTTCTGAATATCTTTTTTTGCAAAGTGTTTATATCTTTTGCCCATTTTTTAATCATCTGGTAAATGTTTTTATTGTTGAGTTTTGAGAGTTCTTTGTAAAAACTGGATACAATCTGTTTATCAGATATATGCTTTGCATATACAGCCTGAGGCTTCTCTTTGCATTCTCTAAGAGCATTTTTAAAAATTTTTAGTAAGTCCAATTTATTAATATTTTTGTATTGTATATAAGAAATCTTTACCTAACCCAAGTTAACAAAGGTTTTCTCCTAATATTTCTTCTAAAAATGTTATAGTTTTAGGATTTACACTTGGGTCTGTGATCCATTTTAATTTTTTATATGGCAAGAGATATGAATCAAAGTTCTTTTTTGCATATGGATAGCCAATTGATCTACTGTGTAAAAGATCATTTTTCACCACTATCTACCATTACATCTTTGTTGAAATCAGTTATCCATATGTGCACACTTCTATTTCCAGACTATTCTATTCCATCAGTCCTTTTGTTTGTCTCTATGCCAATACCATGCTGTCTTAACTCCTGTGATGGTTAGTTTTATGTGCCAATTTGGCTAGGCTACAGTACCCGTTATAGAGCCAAACCACAGTCTAGGTGTCGCTGTGCAGTATTTGGTAGATTTGTGTGTGTGAAGGCATTTTGTAGATGTGGTTAACATCTATAATCAGTTGACTTTAAGTAAAGGAGATTGCCTTCAATAATGTGGGTAGATCTCCTCCAATCATTTGAAAGGCCTGAAAAACAAAAACTGAAGTTTTCTAGAGAAGAAATTCTGCCTCAAGACTGCAACATTAACTCCTGCCTGCGTTGCCAGGCTGCCCTATAAATTTCATACTTGCCAACCCCCACCCTCATGTGAGCCAATGCTCATTCCCCCTCCCTCCCTCTGTCCCTGCCTGCCCCTCCCTATCTCCCCGCACTGTCAGCTCAGCTTTTGTCTGTGTGGTTTCAATCACAGCCAGAGCTTCTCTGTTCTCTGACAGCTCCAGGCTTAAATTACCTGTATAACTTGCAGCTGTGTAAGTTGCAGTCCTTGTAGAAAGAAAGATTCTAATTTTCACACTAGTTCCAGTAAAATAAAAATTAAAAAATCCCAGAAATGAATCTCGTTAAACTAAGTCAAGTGACATGTCTACAACAGAACCAAAACCCATACACTAGGATACACTAGCTTGCTGGACCTGGCTCATGTGAATGTTAGAGGGGAGACATGTAAGGTGAAGGTCAACGGAATGGCCATGTCCTTCTCAACCTCCTCTCTCAGTGACTAGTTTTTGCAACCTCAACATTATTATTATTATTATTATTATTTTAATCTTTAATACTCTTCTGTTGACTTCTACTTTCTACATGGCTTCTTTCCTTAAAAAAAAAAAAAAAAAATGTCTACCGTAAACCTCTTCTTTCCCCTGAAGTGTCAGCATCACCCGATGGTTCCACCATATTGCATGTCCCGGACTGTTAGTCAGCTCTCTGCAAGGTTCAAGTTTATTACTGTCACCACTGAAGTCTGCAAGTCTGCAACAGCTTTCAATTTGACTCCTTTGTGAATCTCATTAATATGCAGTTATCACCTCTCTCCAGATCATTAACAGATATTAACCAAAATCAAACCCAATCATGACATCTGAAGATTCTGTGACAACAACTCTTCCAAAGGAAACTAAGGAACTTGACAGAGGCGGGATTTGGGTAGAAAAATAGAGATGGCCTCCTTTTCTAACACAGAATTTTCATCAAAAGGAGACCTTGAGAGGAAAATGAAAAGCCACAGTGTGAGGATAGGGAAATAGAAAAATATGTCCTAGCATCTGTTCTGTAAATTTAGGGTCAACTTCATAGCCATGAGTAGGTGCAAGTTTTGGAAGTCTGAGGTTACAAGCTACTATTTGTTTATTTTACTTATTTTATTAAAGTATCGTATTCAATAAATATATTTGCTTCAGGTGTGTAATATAGTAATTTGACATTTGTATACCTTCTGATTTGATCCCCACACTAAGTCTAATAATCATCTGTCACCGTGCAAACTTGTCACAATATGACTGACAAGCTACTGTTTAAATGAGAACTCAATTAGCAAAACTAAATGAAGGAGCGGTTGACAAAAGAATGGAGCTGTTGGCTGTGCTCCTTCATGTTCTCAAACATTCACTTTTTGGTCTTAGAAGTGTCTCAAACTGCTTTTTTCTGTGTTGGTTGTTTCAGTGTTAGCCTGAGTATGATATCTTGCCATTTCTGAAAAATATGATCTGCACTGTCAACCCACAGCTGTATGTGTTCTGTGAGTTGGAGCTTGTCCTGTGCTATTAACTGTCTTGATCTTGACTATTCTTCATAACCTTCAAATCCATCAGCTCATGCCCTTTATCATGTCTCACCTGGGTGATTACAACTGGCCTCCTCACCTCCCTCCTTGTGACCCACTTCCATTATGCCCCTCCCCCTTACTAAATCCTTCCTCCTTAGGAAAGTCAGAGGAATCTCTCTAATGAGATCGTGTCACCTTGCCTTTTTCACAAATGAAAGAACTGAAGTGCATAGAGAAGCTATGGAGCATGCTTTGTGTATGTGGAGGTTAGGAAGTAAAACCAAAACCACTGAATGGATTAAGAATATAACTCTTTCTACGTAGTTTGGCCATATGCCCAGTTCTGTCCAGTGAGTTGTGGGGGGGAGGGGGGGTAAAGTGATGTGAATCACTTCTAGGCTGGAGCGTTTAATTGCCAACATGAGACCCTTCTGTGTTGGAAGTGTGGTGACAGACTCCATCTGACTGGGTTCCAGCAGAATTACACTGAGCAGAGCTCTCCTGGGGATCTGTATTGAACATAGTGTCAGTAACCAAAAAGCCTTTGTTGTTTTGAACCACTAAAATTCTAGGGTTTTTGTTTACCAAAGCATAACCCAGAGTATTCTGACTGATACAGATATTGGAACTGGAAGAATGGTGCTATTGTAACAATAGCCACTGTGACCCCCAAAATACGTGACATTGGCCTATAAGCCTGGTGGTAGTTTGTGAGAAAACTGATATTGGAGGCTGGAAAGTTGACAATCCATGTTATTTAATGGGAAAGCTTTTGGTAAAAATGTCCCCTTCAGTCATTTTGGAGGCATATTATGCACCTAATTAATTTATAGACCTATGAGAAGAGGTTGGAAAACAGAATACTGTAACAGAATAGTTTCAGTTGGCTGTATTTGGCAAAGTATGAAAAGAAAGAGATCTACTCAGAAAAGAATTAGCTTTTTACTTCCTTCACCTTTTCCATCCAGCCTCCCAGCCCTTCAGCCCTGCTCCCATCTGGCAACCATCAGTTTGTTCTCTGTATGAGTCTGTGAAGGTGGAGGTATTAAGAGGTACAAATTGGTGGTTACAAAATCGTCATGGGGATGTAAAATATAGCATAGGGGAGATAGTCAGTAATATTGTGTTAACTATATATGTGTCAGGTGGGTACTAGACTTATCAGGGGGATCACTTTGCAAAGTTTATAAATGTCTAACCACTATGTTATACATATGAAACTAATATAATATTGAATGTCAACTATAGTCTATATATATAAAGGCTAATATGCTAAGTGTCCCTCCGACCATCCAACCAGTTGCTATGATGCATACTGACCACCAGGGGGCAGATGCTCAATGCAGGAGCTGACATGATGCACACTGACCATTTACAAAGAAATAACACCACAGAACTGGCATCAACAAACACTCAGCTTCCCCCAAGTGGGACACAGGCCCCTCCACCACCCCAGAGCAACAGCCCACCAAATCACAGCTAGTGCTATCGAGACCCCATGGTGCAAAATGTGGCCCACGGCCCAGCCCAGCCTGGAAACAGTCGCTGTGGGCACCGGGTAATGACATCACATAGCAATGCCCAGCTTCCTCTCCCTAATGACTAGCCTCCTTAGAGTTCTTCAGCCCAAGAACCTGGCTTGCTTTATAGCCAGCTTTAATACTTTAATGTTTATAGCAAACATTTTACACTTTAACCAAATGTCTGTGAAGCATTTTCCAGTGCCTCATCTCCTTTGATTTTCACAGAAGTCCTGGAGTAGGTAGATAGAAGACTCGGTAAGATTCCTGTTTTCTTTTCATTACCCGGAAAATGGAGATTTAGAAAGTTTAGAAACTTGACCTGACTGAAAAGTAAGAAAAGGTGGACCTTGAAAATGACTTCAGTAGGGTCACACTTATGTGTTCCTATGGAAACTATTTGGATATTTGTTTTATATGGATTTTTACTCAGTTCTCAAAACATGCTACTGCAGAGCACCCCTCAGCTGCCAGGCAAGCATTTGTAGCTTGTGTGTTGGCAGAACCAGTCCGAGGCTTAGTGTTGTGACCTGTTTTAACAATACAGTACCTTGGAAATAAAGAAAGGAAGGAAGGAAGGAAGGAAGGAAGGAAGGAAGGAAGGAAGGAAGGAAGGAAGGAAGGAAGGAAGGAAGAAAGAAAGAAAGAAAGAAAGAAAGAAAGAAAGAAAGAAAGAAAGAAAGAAAGAAAGAAAGAAAGAAAGAAAATTACTTCAGGTTTTCTCAGTGCGCAGAATATAGTCAAATACTGCTGCAGGTAAATATTTTACCCTTTGTTCTCCCTGTGTGATCTACAATAATAATCTGCTTTGTGTTGATATTTACTGCTGTGTTGCTGACAATTAACTGAAAGAAAAGTTGAGGTGCTTCACTGAGCTGGAAAAAATTTAGCTAAATTAGAAAGCCAGTCTAATTAAGCAAGTTTTTTCTATATATACTAGAGGCCCAGTGCACAAAATTTGTGCATTTGGAGGGGGGGGAGTCCCTCAGTTTGGCCTGTACCCACTTGCAGTCTGGGAGCCTTCAGGGAATGTCTGACTGCTCCCATGGGAAGCAGGCCAGCAATCAGACATCCTTAGCACTGCTGCAGAAGCAAGAGAGGCTCCCACCACCACCGCTGCACTCAGCAGCCATGAATCCGGCTTCTGGCTGAGTGACACTTCCCCTGTGCGAGTTCAGTGACCACCAGGGGGCAGCTCCTGCATTAAGCATCTGCCCCCTGGTGGTCAGTGCACATCATAGTGATCAGTCATTCTGCCGTTCGGTTGATTTGCATATTAGCCTTTTATTGTATAGGATTATTGTATAGGATAAAAGGCTAAGTTGACTTGGGCATGCACAATACATATAAAGCTCTTGCTGGCACCAACCGCAAGTGTATTTTTGATCTGTTATTGTTGATGGTGAATTTGGTTGACACTTCTATTATTATGAAAGGGCGAATAGCAATATTAAAATATTTCTTCTAATTAATTTCATTTCAATGTGCACAAATATGTCCACCAGGCCACTAGTTGAGAAAGGGAGGGAGGGAGGGAGGGAGGGAGGGAGGGAGGGAGGGAAGGAAGGAAGGAAGGAAGGAAGGAAGGAAGGAAGGAAGGAAGGAAGGAAGAATTACCTGACCAGTTTGGCTCAGTGGATAGAGTGTCGGCCAGAGGACTGAAAGGTCCCAGGTTTGATTCCAGTTAAGGGCATGTAATTGATTGTGGGCACATTCCCAATAGGAGGTGTGCAGGAGGCAGCTGACCGATGTTTCTCTCTCATCGATGTTGCTAACTATCTCTCTCCCTTCCTCTCTGTAAAAAATCAATAAAATATATATTATTTTAAAAAGAAAGAAAGAAGGAAAGAATTAGCATGTTTGCAAGCAGGAATGAAAGAGAATAGACAGGATTCAAAAATTCATGGACTAGTGGCATTGCAAAGTCAACTGCTTTTCAATTCTTTCCTGAAAAAATAAGAATGAGAAAGACTGTAGTGAAGGGTAGGATCAGGAAAGCAGGGATGAGAAATGGGAAAAAGGGAATTGATAAAAGTTTCAATAGGTGGAACTACTCAATATCTCTATTTAATCTTAAATAGAAATTGTTAAAAGAACTATAAAGTTAAAATTTGGGTTAGGAATTTTAGCTATGTTATAATAATACAGAAATACATTTAGATATTTGAAGAATTTTGATAGTTTTATATTTTCCTTGAAAAATTTTTGATTCTTTTCTAAATGTTATATATTTTTAAAAAGTTTGTTTTCTGCTGATATAAAATAATTATAAATATTGAAGGAGTTTGACCATAAAAGCTATATATTAGTATGCAACTCCAGACCTTGCACAAATCTTGATGAGGCATGTTATTACTTTAATGACATCTGGGGGCCGTATTGTTTAATTGCAGGAATATTTTTTTAGCAAGGAAAATGGAATGTGTTGAAGATTTGTGTTCAAAGCTGTAATAATAGTTGCAAGTGTTTTTTAACTTCTTTATTCCTCTATTTATTACCTTATTTTCCATCTTTTATATTTTTTCTCTACTCCAACTTTCTCTTCTTCCCATTATCTCTGATACAGCGTATGGTTATGGTCAACATGATTATAACCTATATATCAAGGTACCCAGCACATTTCTGAAGGAAATAGTTAAAGGAACCACTGAGCCTGCCAGAAACCTGTAACGAGGAGCTTCCCAGACTCATGTAGGAAAAGATCCATGAGCACTTCTATCCATTCACTTACATAACATTCACACAGGTCCCACTGTGTGCCAGGCGTGATCTCAGATGCTGAGAATTCTGAGACAGAAACTTGTCCTTGAGAATTTCTCTGTCTTATAGGGAATATAAAAACAATTTCATTAAAGTAGGATCAAGGTAACTATGGGTCACTCTGGAGCATCCCAGATGCCCCACCCTGCTCTTGCAGACATGGTTAATCACTTTCAGCTGAGCATGAGCTCTTAGGAACAGCCCATGCGTGTTCCATAGGTACCCTTCCGAGACTTTCCCCTTCTCTCTCATTTTTTGGTGCATTCAGTATAGGGATTAAAACAAATAATGTCTGCAAAATGCTTAGGTCAGTGCTTGGAATTCAGGAAGCACTTGAAATGGTCGCTAATGCCATTCCTCCACTTGAGTACTCAATAGACTATATGCCAGGCACCATACCAAGACATGGAGATACTAAAATGAAAAGACAGCCCTGACTTTAAGGAGTTTATGAGACTAATGGAGGAAATAAATGGGCAAATAAGTCATTTCAGTGCACTATGGTCATTATTATATTAGCAGGTTATGAGTAGAAGAGGAAGAACAGTGTTAATCTAAAGGACCTATATATAGCTAGCCTTTGAGCTGAACTGTCAGATAGATGTAAACTAGATTTGGCCAGAGTATCTACAAGAAAAGGAGCACTCCAGGCAGAGGGCACAGCATGAGCAAAAACACAAGGTGTAAGAACACATGACCTGCTCAGGGAACTGTAAGTAATTCAGGATTGCTGATTTGCAAAGTTCAAGGGGAGAGAAGCTGAAACCAGGTTAGAAAGGTAACAAGATCCACATCAGGAGAGGCCTAGCAGGACGTACCAAAGAAATTCAAGTTTATATAGTAGAGTAGAAGTGATTCAGACTGGTGCCCCGAAGAAGAGGTATTTTTAGATAAGAGGTGTTTTGTTTGCTTCTCACAGAGTTTTTAAAAGCAACATCCCTCCATAGGCCAGAATGCGAACAGCTGAGTGCACATTGTTTTACCAGCAGCCCATGCCATGCGTTTGTGTTGCTTGTAGGTATCTGTGTTGTGAGCCCTGCCCCATTCAGACTGATGGATGATAGAAACCCAGTGGAGAATTTTGAGCAGGGGAAGAGCATGATTATATTTGTGTCTCCCTGGTGGTAACATGCTACGTGAGATTGGAGAAGTAAGAACTTGTGATAGAGACAAGTAAGAGACTGTTAAAACAGTCCAGATGTGGGAGCTTGAATGGGGGCAGCAGCAGAGGGGATGCACATAAGATTGATTTAAGAATGAGAACTACGCTGGCCAGGGTGACTCGGAGTATCATCCCGCACACCAAAGGGTGGCAGGTTCAATTCCTGGTCAGGGCACATACCCTAGTTGTAGGTTTTAATCCCTGGTCAGGGCGAGTATGGGAGGCAGCCAATTGATGTTTCTCTTCTCTCTTCTCTCCCTTTCTCTCTCTCTCAAATCAATGAAAGCATATCATTTAAAAAAAAATAATGAGAACTGTCAGGACCTGGTAAGTGATTATTTATGGGCTTTTTGTGTGTTTGTTAGTTGGGTTTTTGGTTGTGGTGATAGGCAGAGAATAAGAGGGAGGAGTTCCTTATGACTGCCAGGTTTTTAGCTTGGGCAGTGGAGTAGATGTCAGATGGAGTTGCTGCTCCTAGAGAGTCCAGCCAGGAGGTGAGGGCAGTGCAGGGAGCGAGATCATGTGTTAGGTTTGGACAAGTGGAGTTTGAGGATGATGACAGACATTCTGACAAGGGTGGTGGTCTGGATGGTCACTATCCAACAACAGATTATGGAGTTGAAATTGGAATTGGAAAGGTTCCTAGGCACCACCTCCATATTTCCTACAACTCACAGAGAAGGGGCCCTCAAGTTTGGAGTCCCACGGCTGATCCAAAGGGTTATAAAAAGAACAATAGTGAGGATAATCATAGCAGTAATACAATAGTTGTCTTTAATGTAATTTCAAGTTTGTGTGAGGGCTTGGGTTATTTCATTTATTCCTCATAATAACCTTACCTGGTAGGTGTGATTATTGTTCCCATTTCACAGATGTGGAAGCTGAGGTTTAGAGATGTCAACTAGTTGGCCCAGGTTATATGATAGCAAGGGGTGGAGATGGAGCTAGAACTGAACTATCTTCAGAGTTCTGTGCTGCTCACCACTCCATGATCCCGACCACTCAAGCAGGTAGTGTAACATGAGAGGTAGCAGGGAGGTTGACTTCTTTTAATTAAATATCTACTCTTTCCCCCAGTCTGCGAATGTGTCTGAAATTTTATTTTAGAAACTAGATGCATGGATTCATGCACCAGTGGGATCTCTCAGCCTGGCCTGCGGGGATCTGGCCAAAACCGACATCCCCCGAGGGGTCCCAGATTGCAAGTGGTTCTCAGGTGATGCACCCCAGAATCAGGCTCCCTCCTCTCTGGTTCCGGGTGTGTCACCCAAGAACTGCTGCTGCCAAGTGACCACAGCTCAGCAGCTCTTGGTGGTTAGCGCATATCATAGCTACTGGCCAGTCGGCCTGTCCACCGGTCAGCTGGTCACTTAGGCTTTTATATATATAGATAATGTTTCTTAGGGTCTAAATGGTTTAGGAGGGAACGTTTCTTAAACCCCACTATTCAGGTCTAAAAACCACCAGGAGTTGAAGACCTGGTCTGAGTTTAGAGGTTCTCAGCCTGATTGCACTTTAGAATTACTGGAGGGTGGGTGGTTAAACACTGCCAATGCTCTTCGTGGTCTGGGGCATTGGAGGGAGTTAATTGCTGCTTTTCCAGAAGTCCTGTAAGGAGAGAAAAGCCAGAGCTCTCCCTGAAGCAGCTAAGAAAGGTGAAGTTCAAGGCATTACCAGAAGGTGGCTCCACACTCCGTCTCTCCCCTCGGTCTTCCTGGCAGTGAGGAGTCTCAGGATCCAGGAGCCACAGGGTGAAGCCCACTGTGGGGAGTGGGATTCGTGTCTGTGAGTTCAGAGACTAGGTTAAGCAGGATTTATTTTTTCACAGTTTTTGAGGGAGAGGAAACAGATACCACTTGCTGGGAAAGTTATGTGGAGGGAGGATGCCTCCTCCTCATCCCCAGAGAGCTAAATGGAACCAGATCGGGCCCTCCCTATGCCACTCAGGGGAGATGCTTTTCAAGGGAGTGAAATGTTTTATTGAAGAAACTCCAAGGAGGGAGGAAAGAAGCCCAAGAGAGGGGCAGCCTGACAGGTCGGCAGATGGAAACAGCCCATTTCGTGCATGTGGCTAAAAGCTGGAAGCTGGTCCCTCTGAAGGCATCGCGGTAATCTGCAGGTCCATGACACCTTTCATCTGCCTTCTCGCCGCTGGGATTGATGGGAACCGAGACATGCACAGCAACCGAGAGAAGCAGAAATGGGGGCCCATGTTAGAGTCTATGGAGCTGATAGCAAAGGGAATGGAGCCCCCGGAGCCTGCAACCTGGGGCCTTCTATTCAATTCTGCCACCTCTATACAGCGAGGATAAAAGAGAGCTCTTTTACCAAGTGGTTATAAAGATTAAGGAAAATGATGTCTGAGAATTGCCTGGCATGTAACAGGTACTCAACAAATGTCTCTTGCATGTTCCTCTTTCCCAGAAGTGCCAAGTGCTCAACAGCTGTCTGGTCAAAATATCATCAAGTGTTCATTTTTAGGTCAGTTTTCTCAAGTGGAAAAACAAAGAGGGAAGAATGACACCCTTTTCTCCTGGGGCAGTGGGAAACCACAAATGTGAGTTCCCAGTTCAACCCAAGGAATATTATTAGTCAGCAATACCCACACGTTGGATAAACATCTTGAGGTCTGATATTGCCACTGTTCAAGCGTATTCATGAATGATAACAGCTCTTTCTGTTTGATGATTTACACAGAGTAAGGTTCATTCAATGATCACAGTTTGTACTTTCACAGGTCTTATCTTTCCCAACTAGAGAGTCATCGATTGAAAATGTATTAAGTGTTTTAAATAATATAATGAGATAAAGATGGACTCCCTAACTGAATTGCCACCATTACTGTTAGAGTAGTCTGGAGCCTATGGCCTCAGCAACAGAGCCCTTTCCCACACAGTTCTAGACTGTACTTTCTACAAGAAAAATCTGATTACATATTCACTCCATGGAAACACGCTTATTGAATGTTCTCCGGACCCCTCTGTTTTGCCAAATGGGTAGAAACATCAGTCTTTATCCTACTGCTCCTCTGGCCAGCCTGGACCTCCCAATAGACCTACGTGCCTCTTTGGCATGAGCGATGCTCTTGGCTCTGGCTGATCACTGTCTTTTCACTCTATGGGTTCTGCCTTCACGGGCCTCCTCCTACCTCTCCTGGATTTGCCCACCTCCCATGTTCTGATGCCTTACGCGGCAGAGACAGTAACACTCATCGCTAATAACATTTCCTCCTTGGCATTTCCCAGTCCCTGCAGTTAGATGGCAACTCTGGCAATGAAATGTGAGCAGATATGACATATGTCACTTCCAGCTGAGGGGGTAAAAGGCCCACATGTGATTCTTTAGTCTCTCTCTTCTCTCGCCAGAGGACTTGTGTTCTAGATGCTGTAGTTACAAGATGATGCCACATTGTCAAATCAGATTCATAGATGATGAAGGAGAAAGAGCCAGAACAAGAACAAGAGCCCTTCTCTCCTTCCTTCTTTCCTTTTTCCTCCCTTCTTCTATCCCTTCCTTGTTCCTTCTGGCTCTGGGATCAGAATAGACGGAGTTCAAATCCAACCTCCACCATTTATTAGTGTGTGACCCTAGAAAAATTTCTCAACATCTCTGAGCCTGTTTTTCTCATTTGGGAAATGGTGATTATCAGATTCCCCATAAAGATATTCCTCTCATTAGATTGTTTTAAGGATTACATTTATGCACAAACAAAAGAGTTAGATTAATGCCTGATACAAGGTAAGCATTCAAATAAAAATTTGCTAATATCAGTACTGATTTTCTTTGACTTGTTCAATGAATAACTAAGGAATAATCAATATTTAATAGAAATTCCTAACCCTAGGATCTAAGTTAAGCCAACCGGTATTTTGGATTTGGGCCCAACCCCCTCCACTTGCCCAAATCCCTCTGTCTAGGATGCTGCAACCAACATTCCTTGCGAGAGAGTCAGTCATTTGACTTAAGACTTGTTCCCCCTTAAAGCACAAATACCACATAAAGTCTTATCAATCATGTATAATGCCCTCATTGAAGCAATCCCAGACAACCCCAGCTGGAAATAATAATAACTCATATTTGTATGGCACTTTAAATTTACAAAGCACTCTCACATACCCTTGTTCTTTTGATCCTGGGAACAATGCTGTGGGGGCAGGAGAAGGCAGGACTTGGAGTGTTACCATTTTAGAGAGAAGAACACCGAGACTCACTGAGTTTGGGGGCTGAGGTTCCCACAGCTGGCATGCCATGGAGCTGGGGTTCGTTTTCAAGCTTTGTATTTCCCAGGTCCAAGTTCCTCCCACCCTGCGTGCTATGTAACCTCTGAAACTCTCTATCAGCAGTCCAGACCTTAGACACCCTGGTGTGTACTACAGAGGCTGGCAACCTTTGCTTTTGTATTGAGTTTAGAGACCTGGGGGGAAGTTTGAGTGAAATGGGATTTCAGAGATAATCTGTTCAAGGTCTCCCAGGATTGAAATCAGATCTACTGAGTTCACACCCAGCTCTGTCCCTTACTGATGAATCCTGAGAGAGGCATTGCATGTCTGCGTGTTCTAATTCCATCACTTTTTAAACAGGGCCAATAGTTGTCATTCAGTAGGGTTTTCAAGGGCTGAAATGAGAGCATTCATTTACGGCACGTAATTAATGAATGCCAGCCATCATCACTAGCATATTCCAGTCACAGCTGGTAAGATTACTTATAAGTTTATTGTCCTTTGAAGGTCACCTGGACCCACCCCCATATTTTATAGGTAAGAATATAAAGACTCAGTGAGCCATGGTAACTCAGAAAAGGGAGACTGGAACCCAGACCTCTGAATTCCTAACTGGAACCTTTAACCATCTGCTGTGAGCTTCAGCCTCTACTAGTTCTGTGGGAAGATTATTCAGTCATTCAACAAATATTTATGTCTGGCCCTAAAATAGCCACTGTGGAAGGTTACAAATATTTATAATCTCTTTGGGTTGGCAAGTGTTAAGTAATAACAGTATTTAAATAAGCATTTAATTGGTAGAACAATTTGTATGAGGCTATTGGTGGAATGCCTGAGGCATGTGGGAAAGGAAAGAGCTCTGTTAATTAAGTAATTTAATGATCAACTCATTTTATTGAGCTCCTAATTGTGTCAGGCATTTTACGTGGCTTCAGAAATAAATGGCCTCTACTCTTAGGGGCCTCGCAGTTCAGATGGGATGATTATGTGTAAATAAAGCATTTTGACACACTATTTTTTTTAAAAAATCCACAACAAAGGTATTTATAAGATCTATGAAAGCATAGATGACTCTAGGAGCACTACAGAGATTGTTTCTAAGTCTGCCTTGGGAAGCTAATGTCCAGTAACATTGAAAGTAGGTTCTGAAGTACAAATAGGAGTTTGCTAATATGCAGTAGAAGAAACAACTTCCAGGAAGAAAATGAAAAGGCTTTGCAAAGGCTTAGACAAAGGGCTTGGCTCTTTGTGTTGGGGACTAGAAGGCTGCTATGTAGCTGGAGCTTGAGGTTTGAGCTGGACTGTTTCAGGCAGGTGAAACCAGATCACAGGGATCTTTGTACAGTCTTGGAGTCTGGATCTTAATGCGTAGAAAAGGAGAACCTGGCACAAACCTGAGTGCAGAGGTAACCAAGGAAGATTGGACTTTTTCCCTTCATTCCTAC
Organism: Murina feae; assembly: GCA_004026665.1. Classification (NCBI taxonomy): domain Eukaryota; kingdom Metazoa; phylum Chordata; class Mammalia; order Chiroptera; family Vespertilionidae; genus Murina; species Murina feae. Next base: position 26,981 of record PVJC01004384.1, read on the forward strand.
AGAGTTGTCTAATATTTATATAATCCATGTAGATTACTCTGATCATCAAAGGAAATCTGTTATCTCCAAAGAAAGCACGATCACCTGGTTTCACTGTGGGTGGTGGGCACTCAAAATCAGGAATGGAAACAGGAAGCCAAGTCAGGAGCATCATGAAGCCACAGTCCCTCAGATAAAACTGTTGAGAAAATGGACCAATTGCAGATGGAAGGGAAGGCGTCTGAGAGAATATGAAAGGGAAGGCCTGGAGGGGAGTTCAATGAGTGAACATCCAGGGGCGGGAGAGGAAGGTCTCGCGGTACTTCCAGAGGGTGCTGGTTTGAGAGTCCACATGAGCTGCCTGTTGTGGTTTCTATATTCTCAGCTAGACTGAGGATTTCCCTTGAGGCCAAGACTTCTGCATTCTGGGGTCTCCTCCCATGTCTGTGCAGAGGAGCCCTGCCCTCTATGGCTGTCAGTGCTGATGGACTTGAAGGTTGGCTAGGGGGCTGAGCACTGGAATGAATACCTTGGGTTCTGCTTAGAGTTGTTGGGGAAAATACAGGACACCCAAACTAATCTGAATTTCCTATAAACAATGAATCACTTTTTTAGTACAAGTATAGTCCTATGCAATATGTTTTTTAAAATCGTTGTTTATAGGAAACTCAAATATCACTGAGCATTCTGTAGTTTGATTTGGTAAATCTGGCAACCCCAGTTTTGGTGTGTGTGTGTGTGTGTGTGTATGTGTGTGTGTGTGGCAGATTGAGGAACAGAGAGCTGGAGGGAAGAATTGGGATATATAAAAGATTAAAGTGAACTTAAAGAGTCTTCATTCTCATAGAAGAGGTAGGGAAGGCACAGAGACCAAAAATGGAGTCTGGATAAGCGAGACAGTAGGCAGTCACTCACAAGGTCACTGACTTTTCTTGTTCTCATTCTACCAGTAAAGCAGGGATGTTCTGCCAACATAGGATAGTCCTGGCCCCAGATGCCAATAGCTCCCTGTTGAAAAACACTGGTATTCCTGTACCCTCGTTTTACAACTAAAAGACTGAGGCACCAGAGAGGTTATATACAGGCTCTTGTTGTCTTTCACATAGAAGATGGTCAAAAACTGTTGAGTGCACCTGGCTGGTGTGGCTCAGTGGTTGAGTATCAACCTATGAACCAAAAGGTCAGTTTGATTCCCAGTCAGGGCACATGCTTGGGCTATGGGCTCTGTCCTCAGTGGGAGGCGTGCAGGAGACAGCTGATCAATGATTCTCTCATCATTGATGTTTCTCTCCCCCTCTCCCTTCCTCTCTGAAATCAATAAAAATATATATTTCTTTAAAAACTGTTGAGTGCAATATTAAAAAAGGAAATGGAGCCCATTAAGGGGACTTCCTGCTTTCCCACCTTTGCATGGTATCAGAGTAGGTTGGCATAGCTGTGGTGGGGGAAAGGCTGATGGTGGGACCAAGAGAAGTTCCTATGACCTTGGAAGACTCAGGTTTTCCATGGGAGGCCTCAAGTGTCCCACCCAGTACCGTGTGGTGCCCCTCCCCTGGGTGTGATGGGAGGTAGGAGCCCTCCCCTTGCCTCTGAAGGAAGGCACTCAGCAGCACCCAGACTTCCCACACCTGTAGACACCAGCATGAGAACGGGGGTCCCAAGGTGCCTGACAGGCCGCCTGGCTGGGTGGGAGTGGTCAGCGCCAGGACCCATTGCTTGACTGCGCCATGGGCTCCATAGCAATGCAACTATCAGCTTTTCAGAGTTTTACCACCTGTGATACCCGGCTGAGCTATGCGTGTGGGTTGTTTCATTTAACTGCGAGGAAGGGCTTATTGTGCCCATGTCCACGGGAGGAGACAGGAGGGAGCATCAGTATGTTTACTAAAGCCCTGAAGATAGAAATGACCAGATGGGGTTTGAATCTCAGTCCATCGGGGTCCACAGCAGGACACTGCTTTCTGGAAGAAGCTGAGTTCGGGGAAAGGGACTTGCTCTAGAGGGCACTCTGCCCAGAGGGCCTGGCACCCAAGGCCCCACTCCTGTTTCAACTTGTTTTCTGCCAAGTCGCACTCGGCCAGGCAGCCAGGCAAGGATGTCAGGACAGGGCAGCGAGATGTCAAAGCGCCCGCCTCCCCGTGTGTGGCGGGAAGGTCGCCCCGAACTTCCTTCCCAGCTTTCATTCCCCCCAGTGCAGCCGCAGTGGAGCAGGGGTGGGAATATTAAAACCCCCAGGCCGGAGGCCTTGCCTCCCCACCCCCAACCCGGAGCCGCGGGACTTCAAAGCTAGAGGAAGCGCGTGCAGAAGGGAGGGGTGTAAATCTTCGGGCCCCTCAGAGCTGCGAACATCGGGGCACCCCCGTCCCTCCCCGCCCGCTCCCACCAGGTGTCCTGGACCGTGTGGCCAGATCCGCCTGCTCGCTGCGGCCGGCCCCGCCCTGCTCGCTGCTGGCGGCTTTCCTGTGGATCAAGGCGGGAAGATGACAAGCCTCCTGGCTGATAGATACACGGAGACTTCGCTGGTGATTTATTGGCTTTCTGCACCTGACGAGAATCACTAGGCCGATCCGGGGAGGGAAATATATGGGCTTTCCTGACTCCAAGTGGCAGCCGCGGGCGCGCATGTGAGCTCAAGCTGGGCAGGGAACGCGGAGCTGCGCACCGGCCTGTGTTCTGAAAGCGGGCCCAGGTCATAAAAGTGTCAGCACGCGATATATTTCTTGCGGGGGATCCTCTCTGGGCTCTCTGGCCAGCGCCTTCTCTCCCATGGCTGGCAGCCCGAACCACCAGGCCTGAGGTCACGATCCCACTGATCCCTCCGCACTGTCCCCCCCCAGCGCGATGCTGGGCTGGGGGTTTGGCGGCAGCGACAGGACACTGGTCCTTAACACTAATCTAGAGTCTCTCATCTGGCCCTGCGGACAGTGCAGGGCTGGACTCAGAGCTCAGAGCTGGACTGAGATCTGCCTGGGAATTCTGGACCTGTAACTCAGTCAATGGGGTTGTTTTAAGCAAATTGCTTAACTCCGCTATATGGCTCCTGCATCTGTTAAATGGAATAACACACACGGGATATGGAGGGGCAATGATTGATTTAGGAAGTGAAGTTCCAACCCCACTCTGAAGTATGACATTGCTAGGAAGCAGCTGGGAAAGGGACAGCAAGGACAGTGTGGCTGTTCTAATAGTCTGTGTAACAGGGCTCCTGCTAACGCACAGGTAAAAAACATTACCTTCTCTGATGTCTGGAAGTAGAGACCCTGCTTCCAGGTCATGTAAGGATTGAGATTTTCTGGTGAAGAAAAGAAAGTAACCTGAAGGTTTTTCCTGGTTATGTGAACGCAGAGGCCCACTGTGTTCTGACCTTAGGAGACAAGAGAACCTTCTTTGACAAGGCTGACCCGTCTGTACAAGACCAGCAGGCACCTTCTGGGGGAGAAGATGCTGAGGCCGCCAACTCCTGCTTCCCGAGATAAGTAAACAGGAAAGCCCAAGAGGCTGGCTAGGGGGCTCCCGACCAAGCCCCAGGGACAGTTAGGCCACAGAAATAAAATCAACTTAAGGAGAAAGAAAGCCTGACTCATAACACCATCTGAATACAACAGCCACCTGGCAGAGGAGTCTGCTGTTGATACGGCAGGTGTGGCTGGTGCTGGAAGCTTCTCCAGGACCACCTGCTTGACCCAAAACCTTTATAACCAGGACAGGCACATGGGGCAACATCACCAGGATGTTCGGCAGCCTAACTCAAGCTAGCTTCTGAGCTGGGCAGGACTCACGTTCCAAAGCACCATGGAGGCAGCGAGATGAGCATCAGTCCCAAGCAAGCAGGCTCTTGGTCTTAAATCTTTAAACTGTAAACCCTCGGCATTCTCAGACAACTCAGAGTGATGATAGAGCAAAGGGGAAGGACGCTGGATTTCCTGTTCACGGGGTAGTTGGGGAGGGGCCTGAAAAATAAGAGATTAAACTGCATTTGGCCCCCACGTCGGTGAAAAAGGTTGTATGATGTTGATGAATTCCAGGGCTTCTCTCACTAATTGTTCTGTCTTCAGTTAAAGCACAGGCGTAAGTGGGGCCCACAGCACTTGGGAAAGGTTTGTGGGTTATTCTTTCCTGGACCTCCATTCTGCCAAGATGTTTGGAAATAATCCTAAATTTTGTTGGCATCCCCTTTTTTTTTTTAATGTCTAAATTGACAGTGGGCCTTACTCTTGTCCATCATTTTTCTTTTTTCATCTCTTGCCTCGGTCTCAGACAAACATGTCAGGGGTAGAGGTTTCACTAAACGACTTCATACACGTGTTCGGTGAAGAAAGGAGTGGCTGTATAAGCAAACCGCAGCAATAAAAGCCACAATACAACATGGGCGCTCACAAGGTGAGACCACAGGTCTCCCTCCGTCACCCAGGTTTGGGGATCTGCTCTCCGTCCCCACACCTGACCTCACTAATATCCACCACAAACAGGGCCAGCACCACCCCCAATGCCCCTCTGGTGCACATCAAGAGAAGAGGATCTTTTCCAGGGGACCCCGTAGCTTTCTGGAGCACGTGGCTTAGGAATCAGAACATGGGCTGAATTTCAGCCCCCAGTTTTCCCCCTGCTAGGGGCAAATTCTCCACCTGAAACTCTCACTTAGTGTCTCACCAAGAATGGAGGAAAGGACAGGGCCCGGAGGGGACAGGAAACGTCTTCACGTCTGTGATTTGAGGACATAGGCATCTGGGAGGGCAGCCTGGGAGAGTCTCCACCAGCCCATTTGTGAGCAGGGCCCCAGCACTTAGTCATGAGCTGACTTTCCGAAGCACCAAACAACCCCCCCACCCCCCCACCCCCGCCCCAACAGTAAGTAGAATGTGGAAGACAGGAACTTTCCAGCGACTTGGGTGAGGTACCCTGTGCAAGAAACTGAACACCTCCCACCCTGCTTCATTCGTCATCTGTCTACCCACGCAAAGTCTGGAAAGTACCGCAATAATACCTGCGTTTTTACCCAGATGATAATATTTCCATTATGCTTCATTTCCTCCCCAAGGACACGTTAGATTATCACAATACCCAAAATGTTTTGTTTGTGTGTCCTTTACAGACCTGTGTCTGTAGAGGAGAGAGAGATAGAGAAACTTTTACATTCTAAAATAAATGTAAGCTGATTTTTGTGTGTCACAGTTGGCCATATAGTCAACACAAACATACTTTCAGGTTCACCCTTTGCCTTAAGTCAATACCCAAGGAGGGGCACAGTTCCGAACTCAAGTCAGGCCCATGAAGCCTGAGGTGCAGTCTTCCCTGGTTCCTAAATTCCAGTGTTGGGCCAAAGAGTTCAAGACTGTTGCTGTGCTATGACGGCCATTTGATATTTTAGACATTTTCCACCAGGGGGCAGAAATCACAAAGATGAATAATAGTAGAGACAAAACAAAGAACTTTCTAATGAGGCCCGTCTGTGGTTTGGGTCTTAGAGAAGAAATCAGGAAATCTCAGTATACTTCCTATTTGACCATTGGGTTTCTACATGGAAAAGGCAAATCTTTTATAACAGGGCAACCTTTTTCTGTAAAGGGCCAGGTTATAAATATTTGAGGGCCATGCAGTCTCTGTCTCAACTACTTGATTTTGGTGGTGCAGTGTAAAATTAGCCATAGGCAATACTATAATGAATGAGTGTGGCTTTGTTCCAATAAAAGTATTTACCAAAATAGGCAACAGGCCGGATTGGACCCCAGGGCTGTAGTTTGCAGGCCCCTGCACCTGTGCCTCTAAGTGTAAAAAATGGACATGGTAACTATTTTTCTGAGAGCTGAGTCTATCTACAGCTAAATGTCTACCCTAGTAGCTGTCAAAACCCAAGGTCATGTCTTAGGAAGAGGCCTGGGAGAGAGGGATAAAGAATGAGACTAATTCAAGCCAAAACCCCATTTTAAGGCCTAGGAGTAGATAGGGCTCATGCAGCCTGCCTCTAGGACACTACCTGGCACTCAATTGGCACTTTCTTTATTTTCCAAATCAATAATAATTGATCGAGTTGGTTGGTTGGTTTCTGGGAATGTGAACTTTCTATTTAGTTGTCCAGAAGTGTTCTCGGTCTCTAGGTCAGTCACCAGCTTCATCCTAAGCCACAATCGCCCTTCTTGGCCAAAGTCAGTAGTAAGAGCAATTACCTGGGGCATTTATCTGGTCTATTCAAATAGCGAACACAAAGTGCTTTGGGGACCAATGTGCCCCAAACACATACTGAATTCCTGACTTCCCTGCAGTGGTCCTTTCCTGTAACCAGCCTCTCCCTTCCGCTGGAGCCAGTGGTGTTGAGGGATCTGTGACCCTATGATTGATGCTGATGGTGTCTGAGATGCCTGGAGGCTGTGCTGTGGGTGATGGAACATCTTAGAACATCTCATTCTTGTGGCCAGCTCTGGTCAGTCCTGTCACAGCTGTACTCTTAGTGGCTAAGTTAGGTTTGGAACTGGACCCAAGGAAGAGACACCTCACTGTCTTCCCTGACTCCTCTATCCCCTTCGTCTGAAAAGGAAGTCGGCTTGAGGGCTAGTAGGGCAGACAGATTTCGGGCCCTGCCACAGATTTCCAACATTACTTACTGCCCCGACTTATCATCTGCAGCTTGACAGGTTCTGCGCACAGGACATGTTGTACACATTAAGACGTGCTTCCTGCAGTAAGAGACTCTCCCAGATTGAAGGTATTTTCCTGCTGTAGAACTGAAGCTTGAATTGAGGTGCTCAGATGGGCCTCAAGATCTGAAGGTCAACCCTGGCCATTGTGGCTCAGTTGGTTGAGCATCATCACGTGCACCGAGAGGTCTGATTCCCAGTCAGGGCACACACCCAGGTTTCAGACTCCATCCCCAGCAAGGGGTGTGCAGAGGTAGCCAATCGATGATTCTCTCTCATCGATATTTCTCACCCTCTCTCTTCCTCTCTTTCTAAAAAAAATCAATAAACAGCCCTAGCTGGTTTTGGTCAGTGGATAGAGCGTTGGCCTGCAGACTGAAAAGTCCCAGGTTTGATTCCAGTCAATGAATGGCACATGCCTGGGGTGCCGGCTTGATCCCCACCCAGTAGGGGGTGTACAGGAGGCAGCCAATCAATGATTCTCTCTCATCATTGATGCTTCTATCTCTCTCGCCCTCTCCCTCCCCCTTCCTCTCTGAAGTCAATACAATTATATTTTTAAAAAATCAATAAACACTTTTTAGAAATATCTATAGGTCTAGAGTAGGTTTGGGACATTTCTTTCCCTTTAAGGGTTCATCCTTTTCTTAAGAGCAGCAGCATTGCTAATGAGGGCTCCGCCTGGCCACGACCTGCTGCAAGGAGAGCTTGCTGCCCCTGCAGTAGACGACCATCATCTCCTGATCACCCCTGACCTAACCTGCCTTTGTCGTCCACGTGGGCAGAGGCTGTGGACTACAGCTCACCTGGGACGCCTCCGGTTGCTGAAGGGCTGGATGGAGGCTCTGAGACAACCTGATGGATCATCTCATAAACAGAGCCCGCAGGAAGGAAAAGAAAATTATGCCAGCAGAATGCACTTATGAGAAATAGATCTGTGCGGTGCAGGGAGAAATGCTTTGATATTAAAATTTTTTGTAACTTAAAAAGGCATGAAAAATGATACCGACCACTAACTAATCAACATTCCTTTGCGAATGCAGCTTCAGTTCCTAACCAAAAACACATCCCTGCTATTGTCTTGTCTGGATCCAGATGCAAACATGATTAATTAAGTTTGGGGCGAGGAGTGGGAGGGGGATGGTCAGGATGGATGGCTTAGGGAGGATCATTTTTATACACAGGCCTGGGGGAGGGAGGGGTCGCCAAGGCTAGGTGCCTGACCCCGCATGGCAGGGCTTGCCTTGGTGCACTGACGGCCACAAGGGTGCAGCGAGTGGGCTGCACGTAGACCTGCAGGGTCTCCTTATAGCCACAAAAACTCTAAGGCAGCAGTTCTCAACCTGTGGGTCATGACCTCTTTGGCGGTCAAACAACCCTTTCACGGGGGTCGCCTAAGACCCTCCTGCATATCAGATTTTTTAAAATATATTTTATTGATTTTTTTTACAGAGAAGAAGGGAGAGGGATAGAGAGTTAGAAACATTGATGAGAGAGAAACATCCATCAGCTGCCTCCTGCACGCCCCCTACTGGGGATGTGCCAGCAACCAAGGTACATGCCCTTGACCAGAATGGAACCTGGGACCCTTGAGTCCTCAGGCTGATGCTCTATCCACTGAGCCAAACCGGTTAGGGCCATATCAGATATTTACATTACGATTCATAACAGTAGCAACATTATAGTTATGAAGAAGCAACAAAAATAATTTTATGGTTGGGTCACAACGTGAGGACCTGTATTTAAAGGGCCAGAAAGTTGAGAATCACTGCTCTAAGGGCAGTCAAGAGAAGCTCTTGGTCCGGTCCGTTGCCACTGTCCAGCACAGGATGGCAGAGCAGCAAACGTACATGAGGCATCTTGTCGGGAGACCAGGGCCCCACTTCCCCCACTGCTACCAAGCGGTCTGCGACCTTGAGCAACCTGCGTCTGTTTCTGCATTTGCAAAATGCAGGGGTGGATTAAATGTTTCTTAAGTTGCTTCCATTCTGGCTTTTTATCCTGCAGTCCCTCACTCCTAGCAAGTATTATCATTTTATCATTAGATCACCAAGTGTGGCAGCCATTGCCCCCTTTGGGCAAAGCTGCCTGTTGAGGGTAGGGCTGGGAGGTGTCCTAGGTGGGCATCTCTGGTGCAGATGGCTGCACTGCGGAGACCTGAGCTGCATGGCAAAGGCCAGAGGACTTGCTTTCTCACCACTGCTCTGCCACACTGAGCTCAGTGACGTCAAATGAGACACCTGCTTGCTCTGCCTCACAGTATCCAGATAGAAAACAAAAATACCAGGCCCAGCTTACCCTGGGGTGTAATGAAGCTGCGTGGGGGCGGCTGATCAGAGAGGACAGTGACATGGTCCAGTCACGCCTTCTCTGAGAGTAGCTTCCCTGTAGGAGCTCTGGATTGATGTGCACTGTGATTGAGCGGTTAAAGGGGCAGGACCCTGAGGGAGACTGTATTCAGATCACCTCCCCCAGCACCCCAGCCATTAGGCAAGTTACAAATCTCCTTTTGGCCTCATTGACCTCATCTATAAAATAAGACTAATAATCAGAGAACATACCTCAGAGCATTGCTGTGAATATTTAGTTAAAATATGTAAAAATGCTTACAATCATACCCGGTACATTGTACAAGGACTAAATTAGGGTTAGTATTATATTTGAGGGTCCCTCTCTGGCTCTGGGCACCCACCAAGTGTCCCTTAAGTATGCTATCCAGGGGAGCAACTGAAGCTGCCCCAACCTTCAGCTGCATGAAGCAGGCACATTCTTCATTCATTTGTTCATTCATTTGACAGATATCACGGAGTACCCACAATGCACCAGGCCCTTAGCTAGGCTTTTCTGAGACTAGGTTATCTGCAGCCTGCAACTTGGTAGAGCTCTGGACTACCCAGGAGAGTACACAGTGGGTGGTTTTCCTGAGCAGGAGCAGGCTTGTACACAAGTGAGAGGGTTTTATAAGGCCTGTTGGACCCCAAAGTGGTGCTGGTACTGGATGTTACTCCAAAACTACCCAGCAGACCAAGACCTTGGTGTGGAGATTTGAGCAAAACCAAGACTACAGTTTAGAGAGCTATTTTATTGAGGGTTTTACGGCCCCCTTCTAAAACCAACTCCTTCCACTTAATTGATGTGAGCTGGGAAGGACCACTTTTTAAGATGACTAGCCACATCCTCTCCATCATAAGAACAATGAATTGCCCAGGTTAAGTTCTGTCGTTCTTCTCACAGAGGAAAGAAGCTGGCCCTTCCATGTGTGCAATTTCACCCCTGACATCTATAAAATATGCAGTATTCTCTTACCTAGCTGGCAAATTATTGGAAAGTATCATCTCTAATCCATCTTCATGTTTTCGGGGGAGTTTATTATTCCCATTTCCCAGTTGGAGTAACTGAGAGCAGAGTCAGGTGATAGCTGCTCAGGGACCCAGAACCACAGAAGGAGTTGGTGGTGGGCCGAGAATGAGTTATTTCCTGCCTCACAATCCACGGTAACCTGGAAATGACCTTTCTGGGCACTGTTAGAAACATGAACATATGAAACGGAGAAGTTAGACTACGATGATCTGGACCATGTCCAGGACACTAAAATGAGTGTCTTGCTCCCATGAAATGCGTTCTAAGAACCACTCGTTGTTCTGAATGTTATTTAAGGTGAAACAGATCTTCCATGGAGGCCCAGGCGAATCCCTTCCCACCCCACCCCCTGGAGAATGACTTTCCATTCATGTCCGCGAAGGTTTAATCCCTACAATGTTCAGGACACATTTTATAAACACCAAGATGAGAAGGCATTTTCCTGGGAGGAACAGCATAAGGATGGGTACAGAAATGACATTTCAGCCCCCGACCTGTGAATGAACCAGCCCTGCATATGCGTGTTCCCTGCTCCCGCTGACCTTTCAGGAGGCCTCGGGCTGCCGTGCTGCCTTGGCCGCGGCCAGGGTCCTACTATCTGAATTCTTGAGCTGCTCCTACTCCCCTCCTACTCCTCTCCTCATTTTGGGGTACTTCTCCTGCTCTAGGACTTGGTTGGTGTTTGTGCCATAGTCTCCCTGCTCTTGTTCTCAAGGCCTTGTGTTTGGACTCACCGCCCTGGACACATACACACACACACACACACACACACACTCCCAGGAGCCTGTCTTTATTTCCCTTCTGCATGACCATGCCCCCGTCATTTGGGTGCCCAGAATTGGGCTCTGGGGTATATACAGGGCAGGAGAGAGACCCCAAGCTCTGGAATACAGAGTCCTGATATGAAGATGCCTCCCTCTTCAATTTGAGTGACCTTTTACGAGAGCTGGTTCAAGACCTCAAGCCAAACTCTTATTTATCCCTCTGACTCAAGGTCCATTAGTCCTTGAGCACCCCTGAGCTCCTCTGTGCTTCCAGGAGCAGCTGTGTTCCCATCATGCCCAGGTCTGTGTTTGCACAGGCTCTGAGCCTCGGTGCCTGGGCTCTCCCTCTCACCAAAGGCTCCGTCTGAGGTCGGGACGCGTAACTCCTCCGGGGCTCCTTTCTACACTGCGTAACTTCTCTGGGGTACCGTTTTCTTTGGGGTGAGTTCATGATCCCTTCCATATGTGAGTGTACTTGAAATCAAGCAATGTGCTACATATTTTCCCACACTCTCTTTAATACTCACAGCGACCCAGTGCGGTAGGCACATTCCCTACTTTATGGACAAGAAAATTGGGTGAGGTTATGTAAAAACTCAAGTCACACAGCTACTAAGTCACAGAATGACACCTGAACCACTGGAAAACCCAGATAGGTCTCATTAGGATATCCTTCAAAACCAAGAATTACAGTGCTGCTGTTTTCAAAGAATTAATGACTTACTAGGCATGATGAGGCAGGAATTGGTTGGGTTTCTCACAAAATTAGAAGAAAAATACCCCTTTACCAGATGCATATTTGAAAACTGGCAGAAGCTTATCCACATTCTTTCTAGAAATAGCTGTATTGGTTGAAGGTGGATTTGAAAGAGCATAAAGGTGTATTTGATGGATTTTAGCTCCCTGGTGGAAGGAATGAAAATGTTTACAGATGTTGATAAATGTTTGCTTGCCTTTCCAACGTAGGAAACAGAAAGCTCTATTAAACAGATTTTGCCTCAGGCAGATCAGAGGAGCCAACCATGGGGAAGTAGAGTTTATAAGGGGGACAGCCTGTTCAGCTGTAACCAAATACCATAGACCGGGGGCCTTAAGCAACAGAAGTCTATTTCCCCATAGTTCTGGAGTCTGGAATCCGGGATCAAGGTGCCAGCAGGGTCAGTTTCTGGTGAGATCTCTCTTCCTAGATTATAGAGGGCTGGCCTCTCACTGTGTGCTAGCAAGGCCAGGAGGGGCGGGGGGTGAATGGGGGCGCCTGCTCTCTGATGTCTCTTCTTATACGGGCACTCATTCCCACGTCAGGACTTCATCTAAACCTATTATCTCCCAAAGGCCGCATCGCCAGATACCATCACATTGAGGGTTAGGAAGTTCAACACATGAATTTAGGGAGGATGAAAGTAAGTCCATCACAGGTATATAATTATTTTTTCAAATATCAGATTACAGCTAGGTTTCTCTAAGGGTCTGCTGTTATTATTGGAACCCTATTTGATATTGCTTTAAACTCTATTCTCCTTGTAAATTGCCTATGCCTGTTGGCCTCATCACCAGCTTTCGTTTCAGCATCTATAATCACTTGAATAATCTTATTAGGGTGTCTGGGAGGACAGCTGACTATTCTCATCCCACGTTATTTGCATGACATTCAACAATAAGATTATTTAGTTGGGTGGAGGATTTGGGAAAATTATAGTTGAGATTTTAATGGGCTTTACAGACACTAAACCACTTTCAAAAACAATACCTGACAATTGTTGTAGCAGCTTTTGAGAGAAAGGTACTATTTTGATCCCTGTTCCAATTTGAAATGAGAAAACCTTGGCTCAAAGGGATTAAGTGTTCCAGATCACCTAGCGATGAAGAGCCAGGGTCTAAACTCTGCGGAGATCGCCTCATGTCAAGGCCAGTGCTCTTCTCCTTAACCCACAGATGCCTTTTTGGAACAAACCACTGCTCCTCCTCAGGGTTACCAGAAGGCGTGCTCCTCACTGGAGCAGAGACCAAGCAGCAGCACAGGCAGAGATAGGAAACTGAGTCCGGGGTAACATGTAGTAGTAATGGCACGTCCCACCTCACATATCCTTACGTACATCAGTCATCTGTACCCTCAATAGCCTCCTATAATCCAAGCACTGCAGGAACAGGAGCAAGAATACCAAGCTCCTTGGCTGCAGAAGGAATTATCCAGACATAAGAGAAAACATGTGCAAGAAGCTGTGAGCAGGCAGCACCACTTCTTTCCTGCCTCACCTACATCCACTTCCTCCTCCACTGCCGAGCCAACAGATGAAGCTATCCAAGCTGCGTAGAGAGAGTGTTGATGACAAAACGAGAGAGCTCGATGCTGCGTATCCTTCCCCATGGTCACATCACAGTTGTGGGTGTGCCTGGTGGGAGCACCCAGAGGAACCTTTTAAATCAGGAGATCTGAGGTTGAAGAGGACCCGTGTCTTGCTACTTGCATGAAGTCCAGAGAGACCGTGAGCATGACCCATTGTCATGTACCAGCAGTGGGGTAGAAATGATGGCATCACATAATGGAGCCAGAGGATACCCTGAGTTTTCGGGGTCCCAGAAGGGGTGCAGATGGCCATCTAAAAATACCCAAGGCCCCTGAGTCGGAAATCTGGGAGAAGCAAGCCCATGGGGCCCTGGGACCAGCCCAAGGAAACACACCAGAAGCATGCAGCCCACAAGCAGGACCGCTGATTTCTGGAAGGATCTTGCTGCATCCCCGAGGACTGCCAGTGTGGGAGACAGTTTCTTGGATGGAAACAGGACTAGGGGCATCTGAAGCAGAAGGTCATCAGGGCACTGAGGCAAACCAAGGCTGAGAAGTAGGTGATCAGCCCCCACCCCCAGCCCACCCTGCAGCACCCACCCAGCAAGTGTGAGTGACGGCACCAGACTGGTTGGACAGCCCTGTCCCTACTGGAACAAAGACTATGGAGAAAGAGAGAAGGAGAAGGAAATCTTGACTGTGGCTAGGTTATAACCTATAATGGCTAAGAAATCACTGAATTTAACTGGGTTTACCCCAAAATAATTACACAACCTTTTCTGTATCCATTTGAATGAGGACTCAAGATAGAAAGTTAGACTAAAAACAGGAAAAATAAAGAAAGGTACTCTTTTGCCCACATGAGTCTGTTTTGTGAAATGAATAGTTGTTAAATTAGTTTTGTCATTTATGGTCATCAAATATCAATATTATGCTAAGTACTTTATACATATCATCTCATTTAATCACAACAGATTTATGATATATCTGTTACTACCCCACTATATAAGACCAGAGAGATTAAGTTACCTACCCAAGGCCACCCTGATATTCATCAGTAAGGCCAGCATTTGTATGTCTCTAAAACATACATCTTGGGGTTGAAGAGAAGAATTTATCCAGGATAACATTTATACCTTTGAATTACAAACCATGTGACTATCTTGTTCCTGTGTAACAATAAATGTAATTAAAATAATAAAACAAAAGCTCATGTTTTTTACAACACTTTATTCCAAACTCCATTTCCTCCCATGCAAAAGTGCACTGATATTCACAAACCATTGAATTTCTTTCCCATCACCCTTTTACAAGTGTCCATAAAGAACCGGACTACAGGTGGCAACAGAGCTGTCCTTCCCTTTAATAGGATGAGGAGGCAGAGTCGGCCGAGATGGCCTCCTGACCTGGTAAGCAAGCAGGAATGTTAAACTTTCAAAATGCAGGCCCCTTGGAAGATCTGAGAGGTGTGCTGTTTTTCTGTGCTCACTACAAATGTTTGCTCATTAGTCTATGTGACTCCAGACGTTGGACAGGGTAGAGACACGGGAGAGGAATGCTGGAAGACCCCAAGTACTGGGGGAAGGGTGGGCAATGCAGGAAGAAAGATATCCTTTGCTCTTACATCTCTGCTGTCCCCTAAACACACGGCCAGCCAGCACCACTGGTTTCCAGATTGCTTGTGGCCTTGTAGGAAGAAAGGATTCTTCATCTGAACAAGGGTCAGGAAACAAAATCATTGTCCTGGTTGAATGAAGCCTCGGAGGTTAGATCTTCAGGGAATCCTGGATCTCCTTTTTTAATCGCCACCCTCAGCATCTCACCCACAGTCTCAGATTGTCCAATAGCTTACAAGGTTTAAAACTGTCTTCTAGAGAGAGATCTGAGCACCCACCTCAGTCACCCTTGGCCCTTCATGAAATGACAACTACTCCTTTTAAAAATACACATATTTTTATTGATTTCAGAGAGGAAGGGAGAAGGAGAAAGAGAGATAGAAACATCAATGATGAGAGGAAGTCATTGATTGGATGCTTTCTGCACGTCCCACACTGGGGATCAAGCCCACAACCTGGGCATATGCCCTGACCAGGACTCATACTGTGACCTTCTGGTTCATAGGTCAATGCTCAACCACTGAGCCTCACCGGTTGGGCATGACAACTACTCTTAACTTCTGATGTTGTGATGGTCTTACTCAGATGACTATAGTTCTCCATGCAAAAATTAAAACTCACGTTTTGAGCTCACATTTCCTCATCCAGCCATCATTCTCCAAAGCACAAACACTGGTGCCTGGATGCTTGTGTCTGGAGGAACTCCCAGCATAAACCTTGCCACACTGTGCCCAAACCTAGGCCCCTCACTCTGATAGATCACATCATTGGTCGTAATATCTTCTCTCGGATCAGCCAACTCTTAGGTAACGAACAGATTCCTCGGAGCCTGCTTTACAGAGCCCTGGGAGCTGCTCTGTCTGCAAAAAAGTCTCTGGCATACACTATATTATATCAACATAAGTCAGAGTGACACATGTAATTTGTAGGGTAATGATTTTTTGAACTAGTTTTACATCCAAGGAAACTGAAGCAATAAATTATTAGGCATCTCCCCAACTTCAAACACCCAAGGAAAGACAAAGCCAATATTATAACTAAAATATTCCAGTTCTCTATTCAGATTTTTTGACACTTAAACATTGTTGGGGTGTATGATGTGTGTGTGTGTGTGTGTGTGTGTGTATCCCTCTTCCCTGACCATGTTCTGCACAAATTGTCAAAACAAAGCACTGGCAACTGGAGACAAAAATACCTTTTTTTCTAAGAGAGGCCAGGTGGGAGGGTGTGGCTGGCTGTTGGCCAAGTAGACCTACCAATGCTAGACCCCAATGAGGAACAAGATCCCTCTAGAAAAGGCCAGGAGTTGCACTAATGAGCTCCCTTTAACAAATGGAAACATGGTAAGTAGGGTAAAAATGTTCCTGCGTTACACTAGATGTATTTAATATCAATCAAAGTTAGGCTTAGTTAAAAGCTCATATCTCACCCAGCCCACTCTCATAAAGCCAGATAGGTATGTCTTCTATCTCTATGTTAACAATTATAATAGTAATTTTTTAAGCCTTAAACTCTGAGATATTGTGAGGTGGAGTGAGATAGAGTGGATATTGAACCATTCTACAATCATACCACCCCAACCAATCTTCCTCCAGATTAAATCGGCCTGGCTAACCCCAACGCAAGTGAGATCTCTGTGTCTTTCATCAATTCATTAGCTAATAATAGTCTGTCTTAATTCAAATAAAGTTGTCATTTCCCATCCTATTCCCACCTTCAGATGTAGTCATGTTCTTTCAGGCCCAAAACTGGTTCACCTTCTCCTAGAAAAACCATCAAATAGGTTACCATCTTGGCATAGTGCCAACGAATTGCCTGTTCCAGCTGCTATTGGCTCCTTGTGGCCCATGCAAAATATACAATGGATGTTTAAAGAATGAGAATTGAAAGATGGATTCCCCACACCATGGCAGCAAAGATTACCGATTGCCAGAGCCTTTTATAAAGTAGGTGGAGAGCACAAATGGTTCTCATCATGTCCTGTCTCCACCATCTTGATTCATCTACATCGAAAAAGGAGGAGGGTGTAGTGTGGAAATGTGTGTGTGTGTGTGTGTGTGTGTGTGTGTGTGTTTCAAATTGCATTTTTTTTGGCTACATCTCCAGTGAGATGATTAAAGAACTTTAGCTCTTTGCAACTGGCTCAGCCATAAGTTTGACTATGCTTTGCTTTCCCAATATGGTTCTCATTTGCTTTCAACCTCATTCATTTCTTATTATTTTTGTCTCTCAGAGAAAAAGGCAGCAAGAAAAATCAACCTTGGGCTTCGTTAATTAAGGCCTGCATTCTTGCTGGTATGTTTCAGGAAGACAATCGGTTCCTTTGGCCCCACTCTCTGGAGAACCTTATCATGTGGTTCCATTCATTCATCAGGGCTCTGGCTTTGGGGCCTGTCGCCTTGCGGTGGTCCTTACATTCATTTCCATATGGCACTGTGGACACTGTATCCATTTATAAAGCTAATTTTTCTCTCTGCAGAGCTCCAGCAAGCAACCACTAGGATAATCTCATAAATCGTTATTGGGAAGAAGACAGAAGCTGTGATTTTCATAATTAAGAAAAAGAGAAAAAGGTAAGCGTAGGATCTCTCAGTCTCCTCACCCCCCCCCCAAATACCAAGCATTCTAGTTCTGATTCCTTGTTTATTTGGTATGTGGGGTTCTGACCCATCTTAAGCTTAGTCTTGTTTTTTCTATGGTAAACAAAAATAAAGGCAGGGCGCTGTGGGTTCATTCTCCAGAAGGTAGAACCAGAGACAGTCGGGACGAAAAGCCAGATGCCTGCCTTCTCACGTCTCCTTCCCTCTTCACCTTTATGCCTTCTGGAAAGAAAATGGACGTGCTTCCTTCATGTTAGCCAAGCATCTTTTGTCATTTCCAACAAAATAAACCTTGCAGACTGGCTTCCAGGGGCAACCATGGGTCCTTAAGGAAAAGTTCTCCTTAAGAGACACTCTTCTGCTCCAGGCAGTGGTGTGGGTGCCGTAGGGATTCAGAGATGAGCTCACAGCCCATCTATAAGGAATATGTAGATGACAGAACAGCACAGATGTGCAACAAAAAAAGGGGAAGCGTAAAAGGGATGGGGAGGGGAGATTAAACACGCCTCCTTGTGAAGCTGGTCTCACTGTCCTCGCTTTCGTTGACTTTCCTCTCATATCAACACAATTCTAAGCCACTTCTCCAGCACTATAGCCAGATGAAGCATGGTTAAATGTGAACAGCCAAGTGGAAGGAGAAGTCGGGGGAAGTAGAGGAGGAAGTAGCAACAATGATTACAGACATCTCTTTCGGAAAAGTCTTTGTAAACAAAGTTAAGGGCGACTTTCAGTGTTTAAAATGTTAAAACTCTCGTTGATCTGGTCACTTGGACGGTAGAATTATTACCTCCCTCAGGCCTAGGGCTTTTTGTTTTCTAGAACGATAGCTAATGTTCATTGTTTTTAACTTAGTGCTGGCCACTCATAACTCATACCCACATTTTTTCATTTATTTCTTCTTTATAACCTGTTACGGTAACTGCTCTTATGATAGCCTTTTGGGAGATGAGGAAACCTAAGCACAGAGGGGTCTAATAATCTGACCAAGACCGTCCATCAGGAAGAGAGAGAGGGAGAACTCGAATGCAGCCAGCCTGGCTCTAGAGCCCAAGCTCTCATCTGTATGTGTGTGAGTCTTGGTTGCTTGGCAGCACCAGCCTTCAAAACAATGGGGCTCTTTCTGTCATTGTCCAAGTTGGGCGTAAACACATGGCTATGTGGAAGAGTGGACAGCTGAAAAAAATCAGGGCTCTACCAGCAAGGAAGGAATTGGAGATGGGGTGAGGGATGAACTTGTGTGCAGCCCATCGTGTCTGATAAAATAACGTGATAGTAATGCTTACTGGGTTTCGCCTTAGCCTGAATGGCTTCATTAGTTCTAGGAACAGCGGTGAGGGAACAGAACCCTGCCTAGAGGCGTTGATGCGAAGAGAGAAGTGAATATTTAGGAAAGGTTGGGAGCATGAGGCACCATCCTGCTAAGGACCCAATGCAGTGTGACATGCAACCAGAGAAGAACAGGCACCACCAGTGAAGACCTTTCATATACCAGATGCTGTATGAGATTGTCTGCACACTTTATCCTCTTTCGTCCTCATAAAAGTCCTTCTAAGATACCAACAATTATTCTTCTATTGAAGATGCCGAAATCAAGACTCAAAGAAGCTGGGTAACTTGCCAAGGCTAGGAAGTAGCAGGGAGAGGATTCTGTTGGCTGTTGACAATGGCTGTAACCTTCCCACATGGTCCAACTCTCTGTGGAATTTATAGGAACAGAGCCTCAGCGCCCGACGCTCGGTTATGATCTGGGGCTTTGAGCCCCACATCTGTGAAGGCTCTTGGTGAAGCAGACCATTTGTGAGCACCAAATGCTCATTTGTGCTTCTGGCCTAAGGCTCTGTGAGAGCAGCAGGCCAGGTAGACCCTGTTCCTGTGGGCCAGTGCTGCTCAGAGGTTTCTGCTGAGGTTCTGTCCAATGGCAAAGGAGGAGGCACCTCAAGCTGGGACTGTAATATCAAGAGATCTGGGAAGTCAACTGATCTTTGTCAGTGCAGAGCCTGCTTTAGTGAGTCAGCGAGGCTGGGAATTCCTAGGGAGCCCTCCTCCACTTCACTGCTGCCTGCACCCAGGACTTCGTGGAGCAAAACGTGAGAGCAGGTCCACAACCAGACCCCGACTCAGAGAAGGAGAAAACAGACCAGAAGCAATGCTAGGAAGAAGGAAGGATTTTACAAACAAGTTAAGAGAACAAGCCATAAGACATGGTGCAAGAGGTCACCTGGAACAAACAGACTTCCTTGAGCAAGCTGTTACGGACCAGGGGCTGGGAGAAAGGAGAAAGGAGACATGGAAACAAGGCCGGCCTGTCACGAAGTAGAGAATGAAGGTGCCAGTGCAGACTGGAGGCGAGCTGCATGTGTGGCTCAGCCTCCTGAGACGGGGGTTCTGGTGGCCACTTGCTTGCTTGGCTCTGCACCAGAGCCCTCAGGTCTGACCACCTGCCACTCAGCCTCACTACCTACCTAGCAGGCCCCAAGGCAGGCAGGTGGCATCCAGGAAAATAAAAAAACAACTGCTCAAAACTCAGAGATGGAAATGCCTACCCATTAATTTTTGTTACAGTGAAATGGGATTTTCAAAGTGTGTGACAACCTGTCCATGAGCCCTCCAGAAGTTATAGTTGGAAAATAAGGAAGCAAGGAGAGCAAGAAAGCTTGATAAATGAATCCTTTCTGTCCTGTACCAGATACAGAGAACTTCAGGGGGGGCGGGGGGCGGGGGAACACCGCGCCCCACCTGGGTGGTTCCCCTGGTGGGTACAGGCAGAGCAGCAGCAGACCCAGCCGAGCATCCACCTTCCCTCCAGGTCACCTTAACCCTCAGGGCCGCCACATCTGGTCCAGTTCCCTGGCCATCAGGGTCAGCCCGGGACTGCTGCCTGACGGGGATGCATGAAGCTAGAAATCTCTTCCTGAAAACATGATGTGCTTAAGGTTGAGGACAGTTTTCCAGGAGTTAGGAGGAATCTGTTTCCCGTGGCTGAGCCCCAGGCCCTGGCCTTGTGCAGGTGCTCTCAAGGCTGAGTGAAGGCAGTGATGACATGTTGAATGAAAGGTAGACATTTATGCTCAGTCTCTAGCAGATTAGTCTGTGCGTGGGAAGGTGGGTGCATGGGTGGGTCAGCGAGTTCCCCAGCGCAGGAGCTGGGACCCCTCTCATGGTAATGATCTGGATCTCACTCGATACCCTGTTGTTGTTCTGAAAACAGACAGGCAGGGAACCAAGTTATCAGGAGGCGATCAGCAGCCAGAAAAAGGGACCCTATGTGCTTGAAGCTGGAGCAGCTGTCCTTGTGCTGTTTTCAGAAAATCCCAGAGAAGCACAGCACAGCCATCCAGTCTTCTGGGCTGCTGCTGGCACCTAGTGGGAAGAGGGAGAAGCGGCTGGCGTGCGAATACTTTGTTCTCACAAAAGGAGGGACCCACCTGGAGCTCAGAGCTCACTCTGGACTGCAGGGTTTGAATTCCACCCCCTGCTCTAGCGAGAGTGGTTGCAGCAAAAACAGAAGCCATTGGGATGGAGAGATGCAGCTGCGATTCACCTCTAGGCACCCACAGCACTGGTTCTTAACACCGTCAGACCCAGCGCCCTCTCTTTATAAATGTTATCGAGTTTCCCCTTTATCCTCCTAACAGAAAATTCATAGATAATACAACCTATCTATGACCATTAGTATAAAAAATCAATACAGTGTCCTAGCTGTAATATAAAGGTGAAAACATTGTTAGTGTACGATTTTTTAAAATGTGTTTTTATATGTATATATTCACACATGAACAGGCTAGAGCAGATAATTGGTCACACCTTGTACTCACAAAACCTAAGTGTAAATTTAAGAGAATATCAGAAGCCACTCTATACAAGAAGAGCAGGAAAATAAAGGAGCAGAAATACAGATGGACACAGGAATAAAACCTTGTATTCAGATAAAAAAATAACAGAACAACCTGATTGTTTAGATGTGATAAGGTATCAAAGGAACTAACCTTGATGGAAGAGAAAAACGGATGTGTTCTACATTTTGGTCAATGAAGAATGGAAGGGAAAACTACAGGAGGCCAGACATCATGGAGATCAAGAGTTCAGCAGAAGTGGGAACCCAGGAAGCACCTAAAGGCAGTGTTGGTCCTCTGAGGATCATGGGAACATAGAGGCGAGAGACAAGAATTTCCCAAGGTACCAGGGCTAGAGCCGGTTTATTTGCTCCATGATATTGAAGAGAGGGGTGAATCCGAGGACCAGGGTGGAGGCTGGAACTGAGTTACAAATCACAGCCCAGGAGCTGTTGCTGTCACTGGGTGAGCTTTAATCAGCAGGACCTGCTGCCTAATTCAACAAAGGTTGGTTGTCAGCAGAGTGAATGTGCCACCCTGTGGAGAAAACTGCCATGTATCTGACGGTACACGTACACTTGAATAATTCAAACAAGTCGCCTGCCTAGTCGAGGCCTCATTTACTGAGCACCCACTGTGATAGATGCTTACATATATTACCTAATCCTCATACCTACCTTGTAAGGTATTCATCTATTATCGTCACTTCACAGGGATGGAAACTCAGATCTGAAGTAGATAAGTCACACAGTCGAGCTCTTGGTTGGAGGTGGAGAGCCACGATCCTTGCAGCTGCGTTTTGTTTGAATCACTCCCCCGCCCCCAGCAGGTAGGTGGTTAGAAACAGGAATTATTGTTCCCACTCTGGTTTTGAGGGACCCGAAGAGAAGTGATGTGACTGGCTAAATTCTGTGCAGCCGGCATGCAGTGTCGTTATCTTGCCTACAAAGTCCGCATCTCCTATAGCATTTTCATCAGAGCTTATGATATTCACTTCATATCTTGTTGTAGGGATCTCAGAAATAAGCTGCAATCTTAACCAAATGAAGTTCAGCTCTCCTGGGAGGATCTGAGCGTGGTAATTCATCAACTGTTTCGTAATGGAGAACTGAGGCTTAAATGTCACTTGGGGAATTTAGTTAAGATCTGTGCTCAGTGTGGGAACGATTAGCTAATAGACTGCAAATAAATTCTCTGATTACTCAGGGATGGGATAGTGACTTGTTGCACAGCCACTCGTGATGTGAGGGTGATCTGGCTTGAACACCTGTCAGCCAGTTGGTTGTTGGTTTTGGTCCTGCATGGTGTGTTGAGCTGTACCTTCTTCTTCCCTCATTGCCCCTTGAGCATCTTCCTGATTTTCCATGCCAGAGCTAAGGTGCCAAGATGTGGAAACCCTCTTCCTATCAAGGGTATTCAAGTAGGAAGCATCTCCTGGGGAGAGAACCCTCAGAAATCTGTAAGAATCAATATTATGCTTCTTAGAACTGTTCTAAGTGGTGATCATAAGCTAAGAGACTGAAATGAAGTAAAGTGAAATACCTGAAACTTTCAGACTCTGGGGGTAGGAATTTAAAATGGCTCAACCACAACCTGGTCAGGTGGCTCAGTTTGTTAGAGCATCATCCCCATATGCCAAGTGGGTTTGATCTCCAGTCAGGGCACATAACAAGAGTCAACCCATGAATGAATAAATAAGTGGAACAACAGATTTACATATATCTTTCTCTCTTTCTATCTCTCTTCCTCACCCCTCTCTCTTTCTTCCTGTCCTTTTTCTCTCTAAAAATCAATTTAAATTTAAAAAATAAATAAACTAAATAGTACAACCATTTCGGAGAGCTTTTTCTCCACTGCTACTTTGGAGAAGTTGTTCTTTCCTGCCATGGACACGGACAATAGTGTGTGGGAGAGGAGGTAAGATGGAAGAGGGTTTTGGGGGGATAAATGATGATAGAGGAAGAAACAGAACGCCAACTCCGTTGCAAAGCTATTTTACTCCTGGGCACCTCCCAAAGGAAATGAAAATGTGTTCCCAGGAAGAATGTTCTTAGCAGTTCTATTCATAATCACTCCCCAAACCGGAAACAAGCCTAATAATGCTTGTTATATTCATACAATAATACTAAGCAATAACAAAGAGTAGAGTACTTCAAGCAAGCAACGATATAGATGAATCTCAAAAGCATTCTGTTGAGTGAAAGATGTGCATACCCAAATAATCACTCGGTTGATCCTAATAACGTAAAGTTCTGGAACAAGCAACGCTAATCCTCGATGATGGCATCAGAAAGGTGAGCACAGCTTTGGAGGGGAGGGCACTGACTGGAAGAAAAAACAAGGATATTTTCTTCGGGCGTCTCCCATCCATCCCTGCGACTGTTGCCCCACCCATGGCTTACCCACAACTTTGAGCTCCTAGCCTATAAGGAGCTCAGTGGCTGCAGAAAGATGCAAACTCCCCCTTGGTTTGATTTAGCACCGTCCACGGCTGGTTTGGCTTCCAATTTCAATAACCCACAGTTAATATTAACCTGCTCCAAAGGGTCAGGTAGGTTTTTAACCTAATAGGCGTTAGCACACACCTCAAAGTCCAAAGCTGATCCGAATTAGCTCAAGCAAGACGGATGACCGGGCAGCACAGCACAGGGGCCACGAGGGTCTGGTGTCCTCCATTGTGGAGTGTTGGGTCGTTCCTTTCTGCTTGTGGAACCACATTTGCTCTCTCCAAAGCTGGGCCATGGCTGCTCCAGGCTGACCCGTCATTGCTCTTCACCCAAATCAAGCAGGCGCATTGTTCAGCAGGTCCCGCAGGCCCACCTAAACAAGACCAGCATCTCCTTCTAGTCTCATCCAGCAGCATGCACCAAGCCCGCTGGGGCTGCCCCGTGGAGCCCAGTATCAGCTCCGAGGTTGGGCCCATCGTGAACCAGTTTTAATGCTGCAAGACCCCATCTGCCTGTGCTCACTGTGCCTCATTAAGAACCACTCACTTGGGCTAAAGCAGTGAAGGCTGACATTCAAGTGTGTTGCCAAGGAAGACAGGATCTGTTCCCTAGCTCAGGGCAGGGGTCAGGTTCAAAAGGTCCCCAGGAAACTTGAGAATCGAGTAGGAGAACTCCCTAGGTTCTGCTGCCAGCACCTTATAAGGATCGACTCATTTACTGCTCATTAACATTGCTAGGAAACTGAGGCAGAGAAATTGAGCACGTGGGAGTCAGTAAAGGGCTGCAGGTTTGAGCTCGGGCGTTAATGCTCTCGTGTCTGTGTTCTTCGTGCCACACTGCAGTGCCATCCCTTCCAGGAGGGATGGGGCCCAGGTGTGGACAGTGGCTATGGAAAGTCTGCATTGGGGCACAGCAAACAGCCTACAGGCTCACTGTGGAGGGTGGAAATTGCTGGGGGAAAGGGATCTCCCAGTCCCAGATTACGACCAGTTTGAAAGCATGTCTGAAGTAATACTGTCATCTAGTGGCAAGACAGCAAGAAGCAGCTACCCTCCCAGCAAAGATGGATTGAGCCTTGAGAAGAGGAGATAAAACAAATCAGTGCAGAGTTGTTCATTTTTCCTCCAAGTACAGCTTCTGAAACACAGGCCTATCCCTTGCCGTGTCCTTGGAGTAGCCTTCAGGTTCCACAGGCCACTGAGTGGTGGCCACAGGTTAGGTTTGAATCCCAGCTCTGCTCATTACTGACAGAAGGCTTGGGCAAGTTCATTAATTTAATTTTCTCTTTTGAAAACTGGAGGAAATAATGTCTACCCACATGGGTGTTGTGAGGATCAAGTGAAATTATGCATGCAATGTGCCAGGCATAGTGTAAGCATTTAAAAATTGCTAGTTGTTATTGTTGCAATCCTGAAGAGGTGTGGCAAGAGCTGGGACCGAAGCACCGAGGGAAGGACCTGGACATATTAGGCATTAACATGTGTGACCTTTGGTGAATCCCACAGGCTCACTCTTGGGGAACAGTTTTTTCACATGCAGTCTTACGTTTGTTTTTCCCAGCCTTCTCCCTACATTACCGAGTCATTTCTCCATTCAAAAATGTTAGTGGTGCTTTTTCCGCCATCTTGGACCCTGTGGTGGGCCTGCTGGGAACGGGACTTCTGGAAGGACAAATATGTCTGGAAGGTTGAGGTCCAAGGCCATCTTCGCTGGCTATAAGCGGGGTCTCCCG
This sequence comes from Murina feae, assembly GCA_004026665.1. NCBI lineage: Eukaryota > Metazoa > Chordata > Mammalia > Chiroptera > Vespertilionidae > Murina > Murina feae. The sequence goes on from PVJC01004384.1 coordinate 52,228, forward strand.
AACCAGAGGGAGCACACAGCTCTTCTTAAAATTGAAGGTGTTTATGCTCGAGATGAAACAGAATTCTATCTAGGCAAGAGATATGCTTATGTGTACAAAGCAAAGAACAACATGGTGACTCCTGGTGGCAAACCAAATACAACCAGAGTAATCTGGGGAAAGGTAACTCGTGCTCATGGAAACAGTGGAAAGGTTCGTGCTAAATTCCGAAGCAACCTTCCTGCTAAGGCTATTGGACACAGAATCCGTGTGATGCTGTACCCATCAAGGATTTAAACTTACTGAAAATAAATAAAATGGATTTGTTTTCCTGTGGGGAAAAAAATGTTAGTGGTTCCAAAAGACCTAGAATAGCCAAAGCAACCTCAAGAAAGAAAACCAAGTTGGAGGTATCTTGCTACCTGATATCAAAGTAGCCACAAAGTGATAATAACAACATAGCATGGTCCTGGCATAAAAACAGACACAGAGATCAATGGAACAGAATAGAGAGCCCAGAAATAAATCCATGCTACATGGTCACTTCATCTATGACAAAGAAGGCAAGAACATACAATGGGGTACAGTCTTTTTAATAAATGGTCTTGGGAAAACTGGACAGTCCCATGCTAAGCAATGAAACTAGACCACTTTCTTACACCATACTATACAAGAATAAACTCAAAATGGATTACAGACTAACTGGAAAACCTGAAACCAGAAAACTCCTAGAAGCAAACATAGGCAGTTAGCAATATTTTTTTGGATATGTCTCCCCAAGGGAAACAAAAGAACAAGCTGAACTGCATCAAACTGAAAAGTTGTTGTACAATACTGGAAACCAATAACAAAATAAGAAGACAACCTACTGAATGAGAGAAGATATTCACCAATAATACATCTGATAAGGGGTTAATGTCCACACTGTGTAAGGAATTCATACAACTTAACACCCAAAAAACCCCCAAAAATAACAAAAACCCACAATCCTATTAAGAAAAGATAGACCTGCATAGACACTTCTCCAGAGAGGACATACATATGGCCAACAGACATATGAAAAGATGGTCAACCTCACTAAGCATCAGAGAAAGGCTAATTAAAACCACAATGAGCTATCACCTCACACCTGTCATAAGGGCTATCATCATTAAATCAACAAGTGTGAGTGAGGATGTGGAGAAAAGGGACCCCTGGTGCACTGCTGGTGGGAATGCAGAGTGCTGCAGCCTCTGTGAAAGCAGTATGGAGAGACCTCAAAAAATTAAAAATAGAATTGTCGTATGACCCAGCAACTTCACTTCTGAGTAATTATCTAAAGAAATCCAAAATACTACTTTAAAATTAATCTCTGTCAGGCCAGGAGAGTCCTACACAGCACGCCCCTCAGACCCTCCTCACTGGGTTCCTCTGCGTTCAACCTGGGGGTGGGAGAGGGCTCCCAGGAGGTGGCTGCTCCTCCCCCTCCCATCCCCTCCTCCCCAGACAAGCTTTCCTTGACATCACAGGGGCTTTTTAATTCTCCAGTTGAAATCACCCACTCTCTCCTTCTAATCATCTTGGACCAACTGGGGAAATACAGGTTTGGAAGCAAATAACTCTTTTATTTTGAAGTTTCCTTTTGTAACGAACTTCAGTGACATTTGAGGTAACTTTTCAAAGCACAAAAGGTTCGTTTCCAAATTAACCTTGCTCTGACCTAGTTGCTCATTTACTTCCCAAGCTGAATATTGTGCCCATTAAAAGATTAACTTTTAGCCTTGAACCTCTTCTGCACTCACGGGGCTGTGGGCTGTGACTTGCTGTTTCCTACCGCATCCAGCCGTGAGCCAGGCTTCGAGTGGCTGCCTCTACATACCACTTCCGTGAGCCCTGGAGGACCTCACAGTCAGGTTTGTGCTTGGGTGTCTCCTGTGGGCTTAGAACTGGGAAGGAGATGAGGTGGCAGGTGGGGCGAGGACAGAGGCCAGAGTCTATGTCACGCATTGTGGCTGCTAACCGGGAACTTACAAGGTGGCCTAAAGGGGTCACGTTGACAGGACACTGAGGACAGCCAAGGAAGGCCCCCCTTCAAAGACGCGCCAGACAGAAGACGTTACGTTTAGTTGAGTCTTAGGACCACCTGGTAGAATACTGACCCTTAGGAGGGAGCATGGGTCAAAATCTGTTCACTGGAAAGGTACAGGCCCTGCCCTCAGGGAGGGACTTTATACCTTGACCGCTGCTTTCTGGCCGCAGGCAGAGGAATACAGTGGCGTGGCAGCTGCTGGGTTATTGTGATCGTCAGATGGAGCACTGATGGAAGAGTGCTCTCTAGCTGGATTTAAACGTGTCCTGTTTCTGATCAGTTAAATGATGAGACCTTTCCACTTTCTGGTTAGATTTTGGCTTTGTCGATGGAAGGGAGCAAAGCTGCGCATTTTAAATGCCAACGCTCTCCGTAAGCCACACGTGGCTGCACAGGTTTGCTTCTTCTCACGATGCTTTAAGAACTAGGCAGTGGGAGTCAGATCACGTTGCTCAGTGTGCACAGGTGGGCAAAGTATTCCAATCTCCCTGCCCTGTAGGCTTCCCATCTGTGCAGTTCAGAGCATAATAATGGTGCTCGGGGGTTATCATAAGGGTTGCAACATGAACGCACATAAAACAGTTTATTTACACAGCACTCAATAAATGGCTGCAATTTTATTGTCATTGTTATTACTAAGGAGCCATTCTGCTGTCTGCAGGGCTCTTTGCGTAATCAAATTATTCCACTGCTCAGTAGAATAAGAACATTCCTAACCTTTAAAAACACCAAGTGAGCGCTCAGGTCCCTGTTTCCCAGCATGCCCTGCATGGTCTCCACACCCCACAATTCACAACATGTTACTAAGACTGAGTCCCAAAGCTCTACTTGGAAGCCTTATATTTAGAACGCAGCACCCATTTTCCCATAGAAAGAATGCTTTTGGTTTTTTTTAAGTATTACACATAGCAGTACATATATCTCCTTTTTATTTCTCCCATTGACCTTCCCCCAGCCTTCCCTACCCCCTGTCATATGCCCTCATCTCAAAAAGAATGCTTTTAAAATACAGGTTGGATTCCCAGGTGACTGAAAATACCCAGAATTCCTAAAAAGATACCAACATGGATCATATGAATCATACAAGTCATTTGAAATCTTCAAAAGAAAGTAACTTGTTATCTAACTGCATTAGATTAAATGGCAATATTGCAAAAGCAAGGTCTGCCTTGAAATTTTTTCCAGCCCCTATCCATGTCCTTGCCCTTTTCCTCAGGCAGGCAAAATTATTTCAACCTCAGATAGTAAGCACCAGATACCACTGGATGTCCTTGCTCTCAGATGTTAGCTTTCTTATTGCTGGCATACTAGTTGTACCTCATTGTTGTTTATCATGAGGCAAAAAGCCGAAACAAATTCAATGAGCTTAAATAAGCTACAGTTATTAATTCACAAAAGACTTTTATCCTTTCCTCTTCTTTATTTGAATGGAGATCAAAGAAAATGGGAACACAAGCGAACCATTCGATGACCTGGATTGTCCCTTTAATATCTGGTGCCTTTAAGTCTTGTATGGATCAAACTGAAATACATAAAAACACGGAGAGCTAAGTCTGCCTCCCAAATCAGGGAAAGCCTTGAACAGCAAGGTTGTCGTTCTCTTCAACTATCAGCCTTACCTCTAAGGAAAACAACGGGTTCAGTACTCTACTGAGCTCTACACATGCTGAAAGAAAAAAATGCATCGTAATTGTACTTTCACCCTAGGAAATTCTCTGAAATGCTCTGTAACAAGTACTTTGTGTGAACCAACTATTTGGCTGTGCACCCTGAGATTGAAACTGGAGAATATCTATCTTTAAAGGCTAACAGAAGCCAGGATTCTGGGCCTTTGTCTGTAATCATTAACTGTCTCATTCTCTTCACATGCAGAGAGAGAGGAGAGAGGAGAACTTCCTATCTACTTCACAGGGAACTAGAGGGAAGGAAGTAGTAGATAGAAGCGTGGTAAAAATGGTGTTTGGTATATATAAAGATGCTGGGTTATTTACTTCTAAGCAGCTTTCAGATGATATAATTCACACTATTCCAAGCCAGTAATTCTGAGTGAGGCTAAGCCATTTTCCTTGGACCAGACACAAGCGTCGCTGAGTCTCTGTGCTAGAAATCTGCAGAAGCGCATTTCTGTGTACGTAAGGAGGGGATTTGTTGAGACAGTGGGAGCTGGGAAATGCCCGGACCTGCAGAGGATTTTTATAAGAGTTCCCCTGAACCAACCTAACTACAGGTGTCAGGGAGCAAAATTTCAAATGCTCCGGAGGACATCAGCTTTGCAGTTTTGAAATTAGGGCTGAAAGGTAGGGAAGATTACATGGAGGTGGGAGAAAGCAAGGGGGCATGGGGATTGGATAACAGGATAGTGAAGCTTATTTGCTCTTTTGGGGGTGGTTACCTCTTAGAAGACATGACTTGAAAGGATAGTTCATGCATTAAAAGGGTGGGCGGGGGGGGATGGAGGTTGTAAAGGGACATTTCAATGGTGTGTTAATCCAGATGCACAGAAACAATGGACAGGGCTAGCTTAAAGCAAAGATAAACTTTTTTTTTTTTATTAAGTCTTTATTGTTGAAAGTATTACATATGTCCCCTGTTTTTCCCCAAACCCTGCCCTCTCATCTTTTGGAAGGCCCAGGCTCCAGGTTTACAGGGTTCAGAGTGGGGATGGGAACAAGTGGAGGTAATAATATGTTGTCTTCTTGGCCTCAAGATTTACATGTTCAATGACACAGCCAAGGAATTGGGAAGCATCAGCTTCCTCCCTGATATCAACCACAGGTCCACGCAAGTCAGATACCAGTTCTGGGAACCTCCAGATATTAGTATCAGTTCAATTTTCCCACCCTGATGGGTCTCCTCCCAGAAAGGCACGGAGGTATGACATGGCCCTCCAACACCTTTAGGAAATGCTCAGAGTGACTCAACCAGGGAAAGCCACCAAACACTGAAGCTGGTGAGACGGGGGCCAGGTCCCGGGCAGCTAGGAATGCCAGGATGTGGGCCCTGAAAGACAAGAGCGTGATCAGACCTGCATTTTAGAAAAATCCTGCGCACTGGAGGGAGACGAGATGTAGAGTGAATCTGGCGGCTGAGACGAAGATAAGAAATGTTTTGAAATAATCTTATAAGATGTGGGGGGGGGAGGGCCTCAACTCTAAGGCAGTGGCTTAGTGATGCGGGGACAGACAAGAGGGAAATTTAGAAGACCAAGCATCAGGAGTGGGGGTGGGGTGGAGAGGCAGGAGTGCAGTGAGCATGGCTGCGTGCTGGCTGGTTGCACCTTTGACAGCATGTTTACCTCTGCCCAGGTAAAGCACACAGGGGGCTGCCCTGGCCGGGTGTCTCAGTTTATTGGAGCATCGTCCCGTACACCAGAAGGTGATGGGTTCAATTCCCCATCAGAGTACATACGCAGGTTGCAGGTTCGATCCCCAGGTCGAGAGTGTGGGGGAGGCAGCCGATCAATGTTTCTCTCTTTCTCTCTCTCTCCCTCTCCCTTTTCCTCTCTCTAAAATAAAAATAAAAACACGGAGGGTTAATCATGAATCCAAACAGCTTCTTGCTGTAGCTCCCTTTACCTTCTCTTCTCCCTCTGAATTATCCTTACTGGGTTCAGCTGTCTGGTTTTGCCTTCTCCTTTGAAGGTGCAGAAATGTCTGTGGTGTGTCTGACAGACTTTGAGGCCCACGCACGGGAGCGTCTGTCCAAGTCAACTTGGGATTATATCGACGGAGGGGCTGGTGAAGGCTTCACCCGGGACGATAACATCGCAGCATTTAAAAAGTCTGGTCTCCTGTATCCTTTCTGCTGTTGAACTCGGGGCCTGGTTCACAGCCCCTGGGAAGGGAGCAGGCCTGGTTTCTGCCTGCAAAGAACAGAGTAGATATATAATGGCTTTTGGGTTGGGGTTTTTGGGAGGCAGATGACTCAGCAGCAGGCAGCACCTTGGTGCTGGAGATAATCCCACCAACAGGAAACCTCTCTGTTGTCTAGCACAGAATCCGCCTCCGGCCCCGGTACCTGAAAGATGTGTCGCAGGTGGACACCCGGACCACAATCCAAGGGGAGGAGATCAGTACCCCCATTTGCATCGCGCCCACGGGTTTCCACTGCCTGGCCTGGCCCGATGGAGAGACCAGCACAGCCAGAGGTATGAAGCAGGCCACGCAAGGCCTGCAGTGTGCAGGAAGCCTTCAAGCAGGGCAGGCGGCCCCAGGGTTTCTGCAGAGAAAGGGCTTAGGGACAGCAAATAGCTGGAATTAAGGAAGGTGGGAAGAGGAATGCTTAACACTATGTTTGCATAACACTTCCCCAGAAGATTGAAAAAATGCCCTTTTTGCCCAGCCAGCATGGCTCAGTGGCTGAGCATCCACCTATGAACCAGGAGGTCACGGTTCGATTCCTGGACAGGCACATGCCTGGTTGTGGGCCTGATCCCCAGTGTGGGGCATGCAGGAGGCAACTGATCAATGAGTCTCTTTCATCATCGATGTTTCTTTCTCTCTCTCCCTCTCCCTTCCTCTCTGAAATCAATCTTAATATATTAAAGAAAGAAAGAAACATCAATGAATGGAATTGTGACCTCTTGGTTCACAGTTCGACACAACCACGGAGCCACACCAGCCGAGCATAATCGATGTTCCTATCCTTCTCTCCCTCTCCCTTCCTGGCTCTGAAATCAATAATTTTAAAAAAATTTTTAAACAAACAAAAAAACAACAACAACAACAAAAACCAGCTTCTATCCCTGCCCCACAGGGCAGCAGTAGGAAGTGGGGCCTTCTCTTCACTCACAGGGCAAGTTGGCCAGAAGCAGTGCAGGTCCGAGGGCTTCTCGCCCCGGCCTGGAACGCCCCTGGCCTCCGACCTGAGTTGTGTCATTTGCTCTGCAGCGGCCCAAGCAGCCGGCATCTGCTACATCACCAGCACGTACGCCAGCCGTACCCTGGAAGACATCGTTGCCGCGGCCCCCAGAGGCTTCCGGTGGTTCCAGCTCTACGTACAGCCAGATCGGCAGCTAAACAAACAGCTGCTCCAGAGGGTGGAATCCTTGGGGTTCAGAGCCCTGGTGATCACCGTGGATGTCCCCAAACTTGGCAACAGGCGACATGACATTCGCAACCAACTGAACTTGAAAACAAATTTACTGCTAAAGGATCTCCGGTCGCCTCAGGAGGTAGGAAAGATACCAGGCCCAATGGGCAGGCCTTACAGAAGGCCAAGTCCCTTCTGTGGTTTCTCCCTTCCTTCTTTCCACAAGAATTCATTGAGTGTCCGCCCTGCGCCAGACACTGGTAATGCAATAGTTCACAGTCAGAGCTTCCAGACAAACAGAGTGTAAGACTACATGTTCTCCTCCTGGATCTGTCCGGTCTGTCACCAGAAGTGTTCTGGCCAGGGCCGAGTGCTGAGAAAGCTATAAATAGGATTTTGCATGGGTCTTCCAACATTTTCTACTTCATGGCACACTTAGAAAATGACGGCACACCTCAATAAACTGACCAGCCCTTGGGGTGTAACCAGCCCAGGCTCCACTCTCCTGCCCTGAGAAATGAGGGGGTCAACATCTCTGCACACCTGGAACTCATCCAGGGAGCAGCAGATATTTGGAATCTCTGAACTCGATGACAGCAAAGGGCACCTCACCCATTAAAATCCTGTCGGATGAGGTGGGATGCCCCAGAGAGAGAAAGTCATGGCCACGTTGGAATTTCTTGGCTACAGTGAAGATAGGGACCCCAGGCTTTTCAGTTAATGGGTACATGCAACATCCAGCCAGGAGACATGTGACAGTCCTACTCATTAAGTCATACACAACTTGGCCTTGAGGTTTTCAGGAACCCTTATCTCAGAGTCCAGAAATTTATGGGTATTTGGTGTGCCCATGGTGAGTCAGGGCTCAATATTACATACTATCTGATTTAGGATTATTGAAATACTAGGGGCCCGGTGCACGAAATTCGTGCACGGCTAGGTGGGGGAGGGGGGAGGCAGACTGGGAGGTCCCTCAGCCGGACCTGTACCCTATCCAATTTGGGGGCCCTCAGGAGATGTGCTACTCATGGCTTGGGCCCACTCCATGTGGTTCTCTGCTCTCTGCCAGGCCTGTCTGCTCCACACCACAGGGATGGGCAAGCAGGCCTTGCTGTGGGGTCCCCCATGGCTGGCTCATGCTCCCTGTCCTCTCCTCCTCAGCCACCACCCTTGCCGAGGGCAGTTGGAGGCTCCCCAATGGTTCTGGCTCGCCATGCCCCCTGGTCCCATCATCTGCAGCCACTGCCTCAGCCAAGGCCTGGCCCAGGCAGTGGCTGGGGGGTCCCCAAGCCTCTGGCTCGCCGTGCCCACTGGTCCTGGTGGCTGGGGGCTCCCCGATGCCTCTGCTCACCATGCCCCCTCATCCCGTCTTCCACATCCACTGCCCCAGCCAAGGCCTGGCCTGGGCAGTGGCTGGGGGTCCCCGATGCCTCTGGCTCGCCAGCCCCCTCGTTCTGTCTTCCCCAGCCACTGCCCCAGCTGAGGCTTGCCAGGCCGGTGCCTGGGGGCTCCCCGATACCTCTGGCTTTCTGGCCCCCTGGTCCCGTCCTCTACAGCTGCTGCCCAGGCCAAGGCCAGGCCGAGGCGGTGGCTGGGGGGGTCCCTGATGCCTCTGCATCCCCGCGCCCCCTGGTTCCGTGGTCTGCAGCCACTGCTCCAGCCTAGGCCCGGCCACCACTGTGCCCCCTCATTCTGTTTTCCACAACCACCGCCCCAGCCAAGGCCCAGTCTAGGCGCTGGCTGGGGGTCCCCGATGCCTCTGCTCACCGCACCCCCTCCTCCCATCTTCCGCAGCCACTGCCACAGCCTAGGCCCGGCCGGGCAGTGGCTGGGGGGTCCCTGATACTTTTGGCTTGCCCTGCCCCCTTGTCCTGTCTTCCGCCAGGCCTGGCCTACGTGCTGGCTGGGGATCCCCGATGCCTCTGCTCTCCGCACCCCCTATCCCATCTTCTGCAGCCACTGCCTTAGCCGAGGACTGGCTGGGGCGGTGGCTAGGGATCCCCCCCACCGTCTTCCTCAGCCACTGCCTCAGCCTAGGCCTGGCCTAGGTGCTGGCTGGGGATCCCCGATGCCTCTGCTCTCCGCACCCCCCATCCAGTCTTCCGTAGCCACTGCCCCAGCCGATGCCTGGCCCGGGTGGTGGCTGGGGGGGGGGGTCCCTGATGCCTCTGCCTTCCTACGCCTCCTGGTTCCGTGGTCTGTAGCCACCACCCCAGCAGGGGCCACCACCGGGCCTCCTCCTCCCATCTTCCACAACCACCGCCCCAGCCAAGGCTCGGCCAGGTTGTTGGCTGGGGGGTCCCGATGCCTTTGGCTCACCGTGCCCCCTGGTCCTGTCTTCCACGCTGCCTCCTCAGCCGCCTCCAACGGCCTGCACTGCACCTGGCCAGGCCAGGCCGCCTGAGCCCCTGCTGGTTCCGTGACTGCCAGCTGCCATCTTGGCTGGGTCAGTTTGCATGTAGCGAATCTGATTGGCTGGTAGGCGTGGCTTACTCTGTCCCGGAGAAACGGTTAATTTCAATATTACGCTTTTATTAGTTAAGATTGCTTCTTTGTCATTGTCCTGTGCGTCTCTCAACCGGAACGTGTTACATTGGCCTATAAAAGCTTTTGCTTCTCCATCTCCCTAAACTCTGAGTTCTTTTAACAGGGGGACTGTGTCTCAGCTGCCTTGTGTCCCCAGATCCTGGCATAAAGGAACAGGGAAACAATTAATGGTTAATGAATAAGCAATTGAAGTATAAATTTATTTTTTTAAAGAGAAGGAGCTACAAATGGGATTGGTTTTTATAGCGCTTCTTTTCAAGCTCATAACTGCTTCTTTTCACGTATCATGCACTAGCTTTCTGAATGTGCCTCATCTTTGGAATGGATCAAGCAGTCCTGAAGGAGTTCAGGACTAAGATTTCCCTTTTATTCCCCACAGAGAAATTCAATGCCATATCTGCAGATGTCTCCCATCGACTCGTCCTTCTGCTGGGAAGATCTCTCCTGGTTTCGGACCATAACTCAACTGCCCATCATCCTTAAAGGGATCTTGACAAAAGAGGATGCAGAGTTAGCTGTGAAGTACAATGTGCAGGGTATCATTGTTTCCAACCACGGAGGGAGGCAACTTGATGACGTTCCTGCTTCTGTGAGTAGGAGTGCCTCAGCGGATGTGTGTGTGTGTGTGTGTGTGTGTGTAGGTACTCTGTGCAGTTTCATGTGCACTGTCCTTTCTCTCTTACCACATATGTTGGTATGTGTGTGTACATTTTAAAGATTTCTTAATACCCTATTTTTAAAATATATCTTTATTGATTTCAGAGAGGAACAGAGAAGGGGAGAGAGATAGAAACATCAGTGATGAGAGAGAAGCATGGATCGGCTGCCTTCTGCACACCCCACACTGGGGATGGAGCCCCCAACCAAGGCATGTGCCCTGACCGGGAATGGAACCGTGACCTCCTGGGTCATGAGTCGACACTCAACCACTGAGCCATACTAGCCAGGCTAAGGACTTTTAGTAGCCTCATGTGTGCCAGGCTGCTTTTACACACTTTCCATTTATTAGCCCTCAACCTCACAACAGACCTGCAAGGTGGGTGTTACTATCCCCATGTTGCAGAATGGGGTGCTGGATTCTTAGTGTTAAGTAACGTCTCCAGTTCACACAGTTAGTAAGCTATTGTGGTGGGTTTGCTGTTCGAGGTGTTTCTGAAGCACTGAGGTCCCTGCCTCCTGGAAGAAGCACTCAGCTGGAAGGTTGCCTGTCTGCATGGATTGCAGCCTCACATTTTCTCAGATGACTCAACCCAGCAAGGAACAGTGTACCACTTACGCTGATAAATAACTGCCTTTCACAATACAACTTTAAAATGCCCCGTGAGTCCTTTGCAAAAAATTTAGGACACTCTGTAATTTTTCCCATAAAGTGAATTTATGTCCATTAGATATGGAGTTTGGGGAAAGAAAATGAAGAGGAGAGAGGCAGCGAAAGAACATCTAAATTGGAATTAATTGTTGCTTTATCTTCATGAAGATATATATTTTCAAGATACATATTTTCATGAAGCTTGTTTTCCAGATTCTTCCTTTGCTGCTTGACTCATTTTAAGAAAGTGGATTTTTCTCCCCTCTATTTTTGGCCTTTTTATTATACTAGATGCCCATTGCATGAAAAGATTCGTGCAATAGGCCTTCCCTTCCCCTGGCTGCCGGCACTGGTTTCCTCGGGCACCCGGGACCCAGGCCGCATGGTCTTGGCCGCTTGGGCCTCCTCTGCTTTAGCCTGCATATGCAAATTAACCACTATCTTTGTTGGGTTAATTTGCATAGTCTCCTGATTGGCTGGTGAGCATAGCAAAGGGACTGTCAGTATACATGTTTGTCTATTATTAGGTAAGATATGTAGAACATGTGCAGTGCAGAGAAATTATAAAATATACAAAAGCAAAAAAAGATAAAAAGTACCCTATTTTTATCACTATCATTAATGTCAGTATTTTGGGAATTGTTTTTATCAACTGTGTAATGTGCATATAACATTTTAGGTTTAAAATGGTACATAATATTTTTAATTTTCTTCTTTTCACACAAATATATTAAGGACATGTATCATATTATTTCAATATATATGCTCCTCTTATTTTTAATAGTATGAATGGACAGTTTATGATTTTCTAAAAGTTACTTTTCAATTGCAGTTGACATACAATATTACATTAGTTTCAGGTGTACAGCATAATGATAAGACAGTTATGTACTTTGTGAAGTGACTGCCTAATAGGCCCACTATACATAGTTATTACAATACTAGGGGCCCGGTGCACAAAAATTTGTGCACTCGGGGTAGGGGTCCCTCAGCCCGGCCTGTGCCCTCTTGCAGTCTGGGACACCTTGGGGTGGGGCGGGGGGGAATGTCCACCTGCTGGCATGCCTGGCCAGCCTGGGTGAGGGGCTGAGGGCCATTTTCAG
>PVJC01004385.1:0-16874 GCA_004026665.1 Murina feae
GGGGGGGGGGGGGGAACGTTCCACAATGCTGTTTTCATTTGTTCTCCTACCATCTGTGACTCAGACGAGCTTCCTGCCGATGTCAAAGGGGCCATATGCTTGCCCTCTTCACTAGAAAGGTTCTTGCTAAACCAACGTGCACCTCTCTCCCCTCCGACAGTCACACGCTGCAGTTACAATTCCCTGGAAACATACACCCGGGCACAGTATTACATTCACTGTCACCAGGATCCTGGACGCCCTCGGGGGTCGTCTCTGGTTCTTGGGATAAGAATCCCTGCCCTCAGAGACCATTCCTGAGGGGAAAGCGAGAAGGAATCTGAGAGGTCTTGCAGTCACAGACCTGGACTTATTTGCCTCCGATTCGATTCCCCCTCAGCGGAGGGCATGAATATGGGGTGAAATGTGAGGGGCTGAGGAAGAATAAGAGAATTCGTATCTTTCTTCCGAGGTGATGGGGAAGGGCGGGCTTTTGTCTCTCGGTGGTGTGAGGGTGGGAAGAAATGATACCAGCTGAGAAAAAGAAAGAGGTGGATGATGAAGGTCTTTCCCAGGCCTCCGCAAGGAAAATGACAGATCTGGTGAGACATCTCCCTATGCAGAGGCCCTGGCAGCAGCCCTTCCAGCAGACAACATATTCATTAGGAAAAGAAGCCAAAGTGATGGATGGAGTCAGGGTCCAGCCGGGGTTTGGGAAGAGGCAGTCCAGGGTATCGATCGATCGCAGTGCTCAGGAGGAGAGAGACCATCAGCAGAGACGCTGCAAACCCAGTTCCGGGGCTGGCTCTGGCTCCGAGACAGCCTTCTGTCATCCTGACAGGTGATCTCGGTCAGCTCGGCTAGGTCCTCTCGGACCCGGGCAGTGCCACTCCAACCCTCCGCTCCGCACCGGGGCCGCGTGGGGTTCCCGCAAAGGCACAACCCGGGAGCCGAGGACCCTCCCCCACGCCAACCCCCGTGTCCTTCAGCGCGTCGTGCAGACTCCCTCCCCTTGCCCTTCTGATTCGCAGCGCCCACCTCCCTGCACCTACCCAGTTCCATCTACAGGGGAGCGAAGTCGCTTCGCCGCCGCCAGCCCGAGCAGGGGCGCCAGCCCGCGGGCGGAGGCGCGGCTCGGGGGGCTGCGGCGCGCGTGCGGTGAACTTGAGAGAGTGGGCCGGCAGCAGGAAGAATGCGTGCGCGAGGGTTAGGGGAGGAGGTGCTGGGGCTTCCGTCTCTTTTCCCCCCATGATTGTGCATTTCGGAGGAACTCTCGGTGCAAACTCGGTGGGCAGCAGCGCCTCCCGCAAGACTACATTTCCCAGAAGGCTCTGCGGGGGTGAGGGCGAGGGGCTGGCGGCCGGCGCTGCGCTTGTGCGGAGAGTGAGCTGAGAGGCGGGAGGCGGGAGGCGGGAGGGGGGAGGCGTGCCCGCGGCGGGGCGGGGGAGGGGGCCGCGCGGCGGCGGCGCCGGGCGGGCGCGCGTCCGCGGCGGTGATGGCGGTGCGTGAACGCGCGGCGGCAGCAATGGCCGCTCTGGAGCGGCGGATGCCGAGTCTCGATGACTTCGCGGGACAGAGCTGGAGCTCGTGGGTGGAACGGGCCGACCTGCCCGCGGCCGACGGTGAGTGAAGCTCCCCTAGAGTCCGGGGACCCCATCACTGTCTCCCCTCCCCCCTCCGGTCCCCGCCAGCTGAGGGGAGCTGCCGACGGGAGCCGCCGTCCGGCTCCCCGGCCCCCCAAACAAAGGACCCACCGGGTCCTAGTGCCCGCCTTCTCCTCCTCCTTCGCGCCTCCGGGTCCTAGCGCCGGGTCTCCGCCCGCAGCCCACCCTGCCCACCTCTGCCTCTGCCGGTGCCCAATACCCGTCCCCACATGTGCTTGCTTTTCTCTTTCTTCTTGCGTGCTGCCCCCCAGCTTCCGCCCCTCCTGCACCTGCCTCGGGCTTTCCCCACCCGCCAGCAGCCCTCTCCACGTGTTTCCCACGCACCCCACTTCCGTGCCCTCCTCCCCGTCCCCCTTGTTCCTTCGCCTTCTGCCCCACGCCTCCTGCTCCTTTTAGGCTTTTGCCTGCCGCCTGGGATGCTCCTGGACCCCTGCCTTCTCCGCATTCGTTCACCGGTCCGTCCATCCGTCCGTCCATCCATCCATCCATCCTCTCTTCCTCCCTTCCTCCCTTCTTCTGCCCATCCACCGTCCTTTCTGGGCCTCTTGCCCTACCTCTTGGCTCTCTTCCCTGAACCCCACCTTCTCCAGGCCCCTGGGTGCCTTTGGTGATGAGGCTGGCAGCCCCCTTCTCCTGATCTTTGTGTCCTGGGCCCCAGGGAGCACCTGGCCTCGTGGCCTTTGAGGTGACAGCAGGCATCACGCCCCTGAAGAAGTTTGCAAGTAAGAAGAGGCGGTGGAGGAGGACCGCTCCACGCGGCCTCCGATGACACTTGTTCTTCTCTGAGACGCGACTCCCTGCTCAGCTCCGTCCAGCGCTGCGTTTTCACCCACTTGAGAGTGGGGGCTGCCCCTGTCTCCCGCATGCCTAACCCACCACCCCTCATGTCTGGAGATTATATAAGACTGTCAGCCGTCTTCTCCACCTAGAAAGGGGCGAATCTGTCCGTAGGCATCGGAAGCAGACCTGTGTGGGAGCCCTGGCCACCCGGGACTGCCCCATGCCCGGTGGGCAAGGATGGGGCCATTGTCAGGGTCTGGGTGCATTGAGAACCGGAAATGGAATCAGCCGGTTTGGTGACTCAGAATTGATTTTTTTTTTCTCCAAGGGACAGGGAGGGGGCGTAGAGGAGGGAGGGGAGAGGAGTCAGGTAGGGGGATGGGGCAGGAGGTGCTTTGCACAGCTAAGATCCACCCAGAAAGTGAGAGGTACCAGGGCGACCCTTGCCCAAAACCCTCTAAAGAAGGAAGGGGCTCTCATTGCTGACCGAGGGGACTTGGAAGATGCCTGAGGCCCCAAGACATCTGTTTCTCTGCTCTGTGGCCGTCCTCCCGGTGCAGGACCTGAGAAGCTGGGGGTCGCGTTGACAGTGCCGTGGTAGCCCAGGTGGAACCGGATTGAGTTCACGGGGATGCGGACCTGGGAGAGTTTGTGGTAGGGATGCCACGGAGCAGCAGAGAGGACCCATCTGAGGAATCCCACCAAGGGCCTCGGGGGTCTATGGGAAAATAGGTTCAGGACTGTTTCCCATTTAAGTGGGGAAGATGCGGACTCGCAGTCGCTCAAGCAGATGCGCGTGGGACCCTGAACCTCACCTTGGAGTCTGTTGGAAAGGGGGCAGGATCCCTCCTAGCGGCACCCGCCGCTTCCAGAAGCAGCAGATGGAGCAAGAACCAGCCCCCGAAGGCTCCCCAAGTGGCGCCGAGCATCAGGCTCTCTCTCGTCAGGGAGCGTGGGCTTCCTGCTGCCCCGCTGCGGCTGCAGGCCCTGGGCGGGCAGACGGGGCTTCTGGGAAG
Organism: Murina feae; assembly: GCA_004026665.1. Classification (NCBI taxonomy): domain Eukaryota; kingdom Metazoa; phylum Chordata; class Mammalia; order Chiroptera; family Vespertilionidae; genus Murina; species Murina feae. Next base: position 3,440 of record PVJC01004385.1, read on the forward strand.
GAGGTGGTCCTTCTGAGCTGTGTTTCTCCTCCAGGGGCTGAGCTCGAGGAGACTAACAAAAGCACCAAGAAGTTGGACGCCATGACCCTCATTAAAGAAGGTGGGAGTCAGGACCACCTTCCCCTCTTCCCCCACCTCCCAGGAGGTGGCTGTTTGTTGAGGGGGGCGGGCGGTGGGTGACAGGTCTGGGATCCTCTCTCTGATAGGTCTGAGTGGGCCCATGCGCCTGGCTGCTGGCACCTGTGCTAGGAGATCCTAATCGTAGGGGGTCGGTGCCCACTCACCCGGAAGCCCACATCCTCAGGGACTGCTTAGCTTGAACTCTGGGAGCTGGGAGCTTCCAGCAGGAAGCCCGTCGTGTCAGCAGGGAGGGGAAGTGCTCCCCGATCTCGTAGGGGAAGCCCTGGGGTCCCCAGCCCCAGTGATGAGGGCTCCTGTCATTGCAGACATGTCCATCTTCGGGCACTGCCCAGCCTACGACGACTTCTATCTGGTTGTGTGTAACCACTGCAGCCAAGTGGTGAAGCCTCAAGCTTTCCAGAAGCACTGTGGTGAGGGAGCCCTGGGGCGGAGCAGTGGGCCGGCGGGGTGGAAGGGAACCCCCAGGACAGGGTCAGCTGGGAGGCCTGTGTGTGAGGGAGGGCGGCCTTGGACATAGGGAGGCCCTGGGGGTGGCTGCGTAGATGGAGGCAGGAAGGGTTAGCCTTTGAGCAAACCCCCAGCCGGTCTCTGGAGTGGAGTTTAGGGAAGAGCTAAGAGATCCGGGAAGCTGGGCCCTAGAATTTTGAGTCCTGAAGGCTCAGGTTCCGAGGGGAAGGAGGCCTGTGAGAGATCTAAGCTCCAGGTTCTCTGTGGTGAGTCTGTGAGCAGGGTGAGCAGGTCGGGGAGGAGGCAGTCGGGTACTCACCTCCGTTGCTCTCTCCACCTCCTGGTGACAGAAAGAAGACATGGGCCCCTCAGCAAGCTTTACGCCCGGGCCCCGCCCCCACCTCCAGCCCCTGCCAGCTCTCAGAAATGCCATGTAGTGAATGGGCAGGGCCCAGCTTGTAGGGCCCCAGGTTCCACCAAAACCTCCTCCAGGGAGAAGGGCCAGGGGTCCCGGAGCCGTGGCCACCCACCACCTGAGAAGAGCCAGAAGGACAACCTCTGGTAAGGAGAGGCTGGAGACGCCCCGAGACCCTGGCCCAGTCCGGGGAGGGGCTGCCAGATGGGGTAGCAGGGGACGATGGGGGGGGGGGGCGCGGCGATGGGCACCGTTTGCAGCAGGGGTCCCCCCCCTCCCATGTTCTGCATCCCTGCTGGAGCCCTCCCAAGTTCTAGGACTGGGAAGTGTTTGGCTCTGGGCTAGATAGAGCCCAGGCCCCAGGCCCTGCCTCCCTGCCCCCGTCCACACCCTCTCTCCATGTGTAGCCTGTTCGTGCCTGTGGTGAATCTGGAGAAGATGTCTGGTCTCCCGAAGCCTGATGGCCCTGGAGTCAGGGTGGCCCCGCCCTCTACCTTCCTCAGCCAGCCCGGCAGCCTCACCAAGGACTCCCCTGGGAAGCCCCCCATGGCGCCCCCTCCTAAGGAACTTCCTGGCAGAGAGAGCATCAAGATAACCCCCAGCGAGGGCCCCAGTCACCGGGCTGATGGCAGCCCCCCTGAAAAGGAGCCTGGTGGGGCCAGGCTGCCCCCTAAGACCCATCGGAAAATGGCTCGTAAGTACTTGTGGTTTTGGGGGGTCGGGAAGGTGGAGTGGGGACTCGTGCTCTGTCCCTGGACCCGATGGAGAAGGGGCAGAAAGGAGAGGGCCTGCCGTTACAGGGGGCCAGGATACAGGAGCTGCTGGTCACTCCGGTCACCTCTTGGCAGGGGCGTGTTTGACCTGCTTGCTCTCCGGGAAGCTTCCCTCCAGCCAGGTCTCCCGACCGAGGCTAAAGGAGCCTGTGCCCACACTGAGGACATTGCTCTTCCTCGCCTTGGGCTGCTGACTGCCTTGTCTCCCCTAGACCCGGCACCAGGCGCCTCCCACAGCCGGATCCCTTGCGCCCCAGATGTCTATGGCCGCTTGTGTGTTTTGATGTGTGTTGCCCTGTTTGGGGCTTGGAGGCCCCAGAAGGAGTGCCTGGGCTGCGGACGGGGACGGGAGGGGTCTTGGGCAGCAGAGAGCTGCTGGTGCCGGAGATGTTTCTCCAGACGCTGCAGTCTTGCACTGAGGGCCAGGGGGCTCTTTGCCTGAGGCCCAGCTGGCCTTCTGCCTCCTGAGACCTCCCTTGGAAATGCCCTTGAGACTCACTGGAACCGCTCTCCCCACAGGGAAGGAGTGCGACCTCAACAGGCAGTGTGGGGTAATAAACCCAGAGACCAAAAAGATCTGCACCCGCCTGCTGACCTGCAAGGTAACCCGCCCCCCCACACACACAGGGAGGGAGGACGGCACAGACCTGGGCCCTGGGCAGGGAGAGGAATGGAGCTGTTCTCTAAGATCCAGCTCCAGGGATGGGCAGGGGGAGGGGAGGCTGCCCGCAGTGGCCTGGAGTGGGGGCAGCAGGCAGGGGGTGGCTTCCAGATCCCCGATCCGAGGAGGGTTCTGGCCCCATGGGGGAGTGAAACAAAGACACACAGACACCCTCACAAACACACTCACATCCCCTCTCTCTCCGCTTGCCCAGGCCAGAGCACACCGCTGCTCCTCACCCCTGCTCAGCTCACACCCCCTCCCCACCCCTCCATCCTGCTGTGTTCTAGATCCACTCGGTGCACCAGCGCCGGGAGGTCCAGGGCCGGGCTAAGGACTTTGATGTGCTGGTGGCAGAACTGAAGGCCAACTCCCGCAAAGGGGAGTCCCCGAAGGAGAAGAGCCCGGGGCGCAAGGAGCCAGCTCTCGAGCGCCCCTCCCAGGAGCCCCCCTCCTCAGCCCCGGTTGTGGCAGCGGCGGTTGCTCCCAGCAGCACCTTCTCTGCTCGTGCCAAGCAGACCTATCCCTACTGTGCGCTGCCCAGGTACGTCCAGGATCCAGCCGCATCACACCTGGGGACACTCGGCCCCCAGCCATCAGGGACCCCTGGAGACAGGCTCAGGGAGCGCGCTGAAAGATGCTGCTCATTCCGCCCCGAGTGTGGGGGGAGACCTGGGGCCCCGGTGGGTGCAGGAGTGGGTGACTCCCCGTTTCTAACCAAGCGAATCACGGTGCCCCATCCTCTGGTGTGCCAGTTCCAACACCCAGGATGGGACTGGTTTCCCAGCTGCTTCCAACAGGCCAACACTCGGCACTGGGGAGCCGAAAGGGTCAGGGAGCTGAAAGGGTCAGGGTCCTGGGCAAGGCGGTCCTACTGTGTATTCATTCGCTGGCCCCTTCGTGTGCAGAGGCTGCGCTGGACCCTGGGGAGAGCCCGCCTTGCGGAAGGAGACACACACGCCTCTCTGCCTATAACACGGGCAGACACGAGACACAGGCTCAGCTCCCAGACAGGCTCACAGGAATGTGTGATGCGAGAAGGGGGTTGAGAGAATTGACGGGGCTGACCAGAGCTGGGTGCAGTTAAACTCAGAAGATTTTCTGGAGGAGGCGAATCTGGAGCAGATTTCCCCCAAGGAGGCAGGGCCTGGGAAGTGAAGGGCTGGGGAGAGAATTCCCCTGGGAGCGGCAGCCCCTGCTCTCTGCCTCTCACCCTGTGAGCTCTGTGGTTCCCTCCCTTCCTCTCCTCCCTTCCTCTCTGTCTGATGGCTCAGCAGGGTGTCTGCCCTGGCTTTTTGAGCTGGGCGGGTTCAGGGATACCCCCACCCTGACCCACGGCTGTCCTATCGCCCTCACATCCCCTTTGGCCCTTCCAGGTCCCGGGCCTCCTCTGAGAGTGAGTTGGATGATGAAGGCCCCTGTGGTGGTGATGGGGACCCAGGCCTGTTCCCCTTCCCCCTGCCCCGGGGTGGGGCCCAGGCCTCCAGCGAGGAGAGTGAGGAGGAGGGGACATCTGATGACCTCCACCTCCCCCCTGACTGCCATTATGCAACCCGGCCCCCCAGGCCACAGGCGGTAAGGACCTGGGGCGGGGACCTGGGTGGGGGTGGCCCAGTCTTCCCTGCCCACAGTGTGCAGGGGAGTCAGATCCTGTGTGCAGGTAGGTGCCCCACCTGCATCTCAGGCCCACTGATCCCGTACCTTCCCTCCGTCTCCAGTTCTGCACCTTTGGGAGCCGGCTAGTGAGTCCAGGGTGCTACGTGTTCAGCCGCAGGCTGGACCGCTTCTGCTCGGCGCTGAGCTCCATGCTGGAAAGGCACCTCAGCTCACACATGTGGAAGTGAGTTTCCCGGGCTCGGAACTTCCTCCCCAGGCCCCAGGCCTCCGAAGCCCTCGCTCTTCACCTGTACCCATAGGTGTGGCTTAGCTGCTTGCCAGGAAGACCCCGGCTACAGGAAAGGGGTGGGGGGCCTTGGCAGCCCGGAGCTGGGCTGACGCAGGGCATGAGTGGTGGTCTGGGAGCGACTCACTCTCATCCATACTTCCAGCACCTTTTAGGAAACTAGGATTAGGGGATGCTCAAGCATTTAATGGGTCTCTATCCTGGCTCCTTCCTGCCCATCTGTCCCTATGCCTGCTCCCTAACCCTCAGTTCCAGCGTCTCCCAGCAGATGGCAGCACTGCCAGGGCTCTGGGCTATTTCTAGGTGGGGCAGAGGCTGGTGTAAGTTGGTGGAGAGGCCCTCTTGTTTGCTTGACCGGACTGACCTGACCCATGGCACTCTTTTTCTGCTGCAGGAAGATCCCGCCGGCAGCCGAGCCTCCATCCCACCTTGCCAGCTGCCCCCTACCTGCTCCCCCGAGCCCAGCCGCTATGGGCAGCTGCCCCCACCTTCCAGGCCCACCCCCCAGACCTGCTTGCTCAGCTTCCACGCCCCCCACCAAGGACAGCCTGGCCCCCAGCTACCCTGCCGGCTCCCCCAGTGTGGCAGCCGCCTGCAGCCAGGCAGAGTGCATGGGCGGGAGCCAGGCCATCACCTCGCCGCTGCCTGCCAACACACCCTCGCCGTCCTTCAGCAAGCTCCCGCCTTCCAAGGCCAGCAAGTCTTCCAAAGGCAAGGACGGGGCCGACGCGGAGGCTCCTTCCCGAAAGCGAAAGCTGTCCCCCGGCCCCACGACGTTCAAACGGACCTGCATCCTGGAGCCCACGGGCAAAGGCAAGCCCTCCGGCTGCCGGGGCCTCTCGGCCAAGACTAAAACCGCGCTGGGCGTGGGGCTCAACGGGACGGTGGGGCCGCGAGTGAAGCGGGCAGGGCCCCTGGACTGTCGGGGTTCCCCTCATCAGCCGCCCGCACCGGTCAAGGCCTCTCAGCTGGACAGCCAGGGAGCCGCTGGCCACCCAGCCAAGGCCCCGCCGAGCAACTGCCTCTCCGAGGAGGAGGCGGCCAAGAAGCGGAAAAACCTGGCCACGTACTGCCGGCCAGTGAAGGCCAAGCACTGCCAGGCGGGCCCCCCCGCCGACGCGGCCTGCTCCGTGCGCCGCAAGAAGCCGGGGCCCGGCCTGGCCTTTGAGGAGAAGTGTTCAGCACTGAAGGTACCTGCCCAGCTCCCCGCAGAGCACGGGCAGCGAAGGGGCAGCGCGGGTGAGGGTGGGGCGCGCAGTGGGAACTGACACGGACAGGTGCTGAGTGCGTGTTTGTGCAGGGAGGGGAGGGGGGGACTGTCGGGGGGCGGGGGGAGCCTGTCTGTCTCCGCCCGCTCCCTCAGGCGAAGGAGATGCTGCCTGTGCCTCCCCCTCCCACACCCGCCTTGGCTGTCATCAGAGGGCCACTTTCCGAGTTGGCTGTGGCCTTGAGAACTGGGGCTGCCTCTGTCCCCTGAAGGAAAGGAAGCTTGTCTCCATGAGCTCTGGTCAAGGTTTGGGCGTGGGCTTGAGCTCGGGCCCAGAGCTGTGGCCTAAATGCCGCACAGCAGGGTGGCCGGAGCCATCTCGCTCTTGGCATTTGCATGGAGGGGCAGGGGCAGAGCTCAAGGTCCACGTAGGCGCGCAGGCCCACCTTGCACACATACCCGCCTCCAGGTTTTCGGGTGCCAGGCCAGTTCTCCAGGGTTCCTGGGAAAACCAGCAGCCAGCTCTGGTTTTTATTTTTTGTTTTTTTTTCCCCTCTGTTGATGGAGCCCAGGCATAGCATACTGGATCTGTCCACAGGTTCTCAGCCAGTAGGGACTGGGCATGGGAAGGGGGTGCTCTCCTGGGTAAGGCAGCGGCCAGATGCCTACCAACACCTCTGGTACCCGTGTGAGAGTGGTGAGTGTGACGTGTGCCCAGGGCCCGAGTGTGTGTGGCACACGTGCGCGTGGCTGTTTCCCAGGCTGGCCCCGCGGGCCGGCTCTCGGCCTCCTCCTGGCCAGCGGGGGGGAAGTCAAGCCTGAGCCCTCGGCCGAGTAGGAGGACTGTAGGCCCCCAGCCTGACGCTGTCTCTCACCTCTTGTCTCCCTGCAGTCAAAAGCCCATTAACGAGAAAGTGCCTGCTCACTGCGATGGAGCCGCCAGCACCTCCTCCCCTCCAGATCCGGGCCCCAGGCTGCTACCGCTTTTTATAACTTTATATTATTTTTTTTAAGAAAAAAAAAAAAACCTCTTTAAAATACCTCAAGACTGTCTCCCTGTTCTGTTGCTGCTAAGAAAAATATAAAAACAGAAACCTAGAAAAGGGGAAAATATGTAACAAAATGAGTGTCCTTACTGTCCCTAGCCATCCCCCAGGAGGCTGAGCTGATGGAGAGCCAGCCTCCAGCTTCCCTCTCTCTGTCCCTTGAGGACAGTGTGGAAATGGCCAGGGTGTGTATCACTGGGGAGAGTCTTCTTTCCAGGCAGCGTGATGAGGCATGACTCTGAGCAAGCAGGGCTCCCCAGAATCTTGACCCCAGAGCTGACACCAGTCCTTTTGGGAAAGGGAGCTTGACAGGGAGGGGAGCCACACCTCTGGTTCTGCTCTTGGGTCTTTGCCCTGAGGGGCTGTAGGGGTCAGCCTGTGGCCCTTTCAGGTCTTTCTGCAAGCCTGGGCCTCCGAATTACTGCTTTATTTCTTCAGCTGTTCCTGCCTCTACCTAGCAGCTCATCTTCACCACTATGGGAGCTCGAATCTCTAATCGGGTTGGTCACTTCTCAGAATGTCCCTGCCTGTTTTGGCCTCTCCCTGGCGGTTGCGTTTGCCCTTAAAGAAAGGGTATAGCTTCTCCCAGGTAGGCCTCCTGGGGCTGAACCACACCTTTTTGGGAGGCAGGAAGGGAAGTGGTGTGATCACAGGACTCCCGTGGTGTGGGAGGCCCTGGTCCCTTAGGAAGCCTGCCTCCCCGGGGCTGGGCTGAGCAGATGGTGTGGAGGCGGCTGGGGCTGGGAGCGCCCTAGTTCTTCCATTCGTCTCACTGGGGACAGCGATTGCGCAGAAAGCATCGTCAGACTGTCGGTCCTCAAGCCCCAGTTCACTTTGGTGCAGGGCACGGTGTCCCCTCGTCCTTTCCTTTTCCTTCCCTCCACCTTCAGGCAGGGAGGGATCTGGTTCTCTTAATGTGACAGGAGGACGGATGGAGACAGTGGGCAGCCAGGGAATTCCAGTATTTTACTGTTCCAGGGTCTTGGTTCAGTGTCGCCAACTTGTGACATGGGGTTTTGGGTGAAATCAGCTGTCGCACATGTGCTTTCTTTCCCCCCGCTCCTGGAGACGCGAGCCCTTGTAGACCAAGGCCCTGGGAGGTTGGCGCAAGAAACACAGCGGCCCAGGAGCTGTCCAGGGCCCTGCGCCCTTGGGCTCTCCTGGGCGGCTCGCTTTCCCCCCCGTCCCCTAGAGGGCGCTGTGGGCGCACCCGCCGCACCGCCGGGCGTCCGGGGCGGAGCCTCCCGCGGGCCGCGGCGCCAGGTGATCTCAAACCCGGAAGACGCGCTCGGGGCGGCCGGGAGTACGCGCCGGTCCGGTCCGGCCCGGCCATGCAGAGCCTGGAGTTGGGTCTGGCTCCCGCTCCAGCGAGGGAACCGAGACTGACCCGCTGGCTGCGGAGAGGCAGTGGGATCTTGGCGCACCTGCTCGCTCTGGGCTTCACCATCTTCCTGACTGTGCTGTCCCGGCCGGGAACCAGTGAGTGGGCGGGGCGGGGCGGGGCCAGGGGCGGGGCCGAGGGGCTGGAGGGGCTGCGCGTGGGAGCGCCGGTCCCGGAGGCTGGCAGTAGGGACCCGCGTGGAGGGATGGAGGGGTGAGGGGTATGAGGGCGGGTGGGGCAGGGCTCCGGGTGCCGGGGAGGAGAGGCAGACGGCGGAAGCGCCCTCCCTGGTTCCCCGTAAGCAGAGCCTTCGTGGAGGGAGGGTCCAGCCTGGGCCACGGGGCTGACAGCTGCAAGGTGCCCCGCCGGCGGGAAGCAGGCTGCACCGGTGTGGGTCTGGCCTCGCGGTTGCTCACCCTAACCCTGGCTGCTGCTCTTGGCCCTGATTCCTGCTCAGGGCTGGGACAGCACACGGACCTGTCCCTGTAGGCAGCCGATCCTTTGGGCTCCAGCCAGCCGCAGGGGCGGGAACAATGGTGCCCGGCGTCAGTCTGTTCTCTTTGGTCCTCAGGTCTTTTCTCCTGGCACCCTGTGTTCATGGCCTTGGCGGTGAGTTTGGGCTTCCTTCAGCGGCTGATTGGTGTGGCTCTGTCCCTAGGGGAACCTGCAGCCTCCAGAAGGCCCAGCCTTGCCAAGGCTCCTGGGTGGGAAGCCGGCCGCCTCCAGCTTTCCCTGCAGCCTTTGAGGGAGGGCGGGGCTGTGCCAGGTAGTCAGTGGGGGTGGGAAGGCCTGGGAGGAGGAAGTGGGCGGGGTGATAGCCAGCCACTCCTCCCCCAAAGTTCCGGAGGAAGTTTTTAAGATTTGTTCCCATTGGCCAAGAAATGGCAGTCATTGGGGGGGGGGGGGGGGGGCTGGACTTGCATGTCAGCCCGAATGACAAGGGCCATTCGCTCAAGTGTAGATTGCCAGTTGTGCCCATCCATGTTGGCCTGTGAGGCAGGAGGTCCTGGTGGGAGTTCTTTAGCCCCCACCCTTAGCATGACCTTGTATCCTTGTTTGGCTGTAAGTATGAGAGCACCTCCCTTCTCGCTGATGCCCAAGCTGGCCTTCAGGCTCACTGGCCCTCTCTTGTTCGCAGTTCTGCGTCTGCATGGCGGAGGCCATCCTCCTCTTCTCGCCCGAGCACTCCCTGTTCTCCTTCTGCTCCCGAAAGGCCCGGATCGGACTGCACTGGGTGGGGCAGACCCTGGCCCTCCTCTGCGCAACCCTGGGCCTGGGCTTCATCATCGCCAGCAGGACCCGCAGTGAGCTGCCCCACCTGGCATCCTGGCACAGCTGGGTGGGGGCTCTGACGCTGCTGGCCACAGGGGGCCAGGCACTGTGTGGGCTCTGCCTGCTCTTCCCCCGGGCAGCCAGAGTCTCAAGCGTGGCCCGCCTCAGGCTCTACCATCTGACGTGTGGACTGGTGGTCTACCTGATGGCTACACTGACAGTGGTCCTGGGCATGTACTCCGTGTGGTTCCAGGCCCAGATCAAAGGCGCGTCCTGGTACCTGTGCCTGGCGCTGCCCCTCTATCCAGCCCTGGTGATCATGCACCAGATCTCCAGCTCCTACTTGCCGAGGAAGAAGACGGAAATGTGACTCCCTCCGAACTCTGACTGCAGCTGGCACCCTGGCCTTGGGCTCCAGTGGTCTGTTTGGTGACCTTCAAGCGCTCCTCTCCCGAAGTGGTAGGGTTTCCGTACTCTTAGCCGGGCTGACGGGTGGCTCGGTGGACCGAAATGGGGAAACGTACTGGGTGCAAGTAAAAGGGACGGGGAGCTGGACCCTGAGCCTCCACTCGACGGGAGACAGCAGGGCTGGGTGATGGTGTTGACAGTGGTGCTGTCACTTCTCGGGCGCATGCCTGAAGGAGGGTTGGGTTCCTGCAGGTCTGAAAGGCAGCTGTGGCTCTCCGAGTCACTCTGGAGAAAGCACTTGGTGCGGTGGACAGAACTCGGGTGTTTCTGGGTCATGGTCCTCGTAGGCTCCATTGTGTGACCTTATGCAAGTCCTGTCTCAGGAGCTCGGCTTCTTCATCTGTGTGAGGAGCGTTGCTGAGTGACCTCTAACATCCAGTGTCTGTGAGGCTGAGCTCACTGCACACCCTCCGGCTCTGGACCAGGGCTGGACCACTGAGAAGATTCAGGATGCGATTCTCACATCCATTATCCCCTGACCACTCTGGAGGTCTGCCCTCGTGGCCTGTCGGGAATCTATTCTGATTCGGCCCCAGACCAGGGCACGAGGGGTCAGGCACTGTGGAGGGAAGGGGCCCAGGTGAGGATCTCCTGAACTCCCAACACAGCAAAGGCACTAAAGTCACTTTAAAGCTATGGGAGAGCACTGGTCGGTGTGGCTCAGTGGATAGAACATCTGCCTGCGGACTGAAGGATCCCAAGTTCGATTCCAGTCAAGGGTACATACCTCAGCTGCAGGCTTGATCCCCAGCCCTGAGCGGGGCACGTGCGGGGAGCAGCCAGTCAATGTGTCTCTCTCACATCGACGTTTCTCTCTCTGCGTCTCTCCCCCTCCCTTCCACTCTCTCTAAAAATCAATGGAAAACTATCCTCGAGTGAAGAGTACCAAAAACAAAAATAAAATTTACAGAGCTGTGGGAGAGTGAAGGGCACTGGTTTACCCAAGCCTGGGGCTCCTGCGGGGCTGCTTGGCCCCTCGGGCTTGAGAGCTGAGGACAGGGCTGACGTCCAGTCTTGATGGCCAAGTCGTCCTGGGCACCCTGTGTGTTGCCCTCCTTGGGGTCAGCTTCTTGCCTTAGCACTTACCTCTGTGCCGCTATCCCGAAGCTTCTAGAACAAAATAGGAGCCCCGGGAGCCGGGCAGGGTTCTTGTGACCTCGGAAAGGCCCCTCTTCCTCATCACCTACGTTTTCCTCACTGTCGTCTCTTGCCAGCCCTTTGGCCCAGCAGCAGGGCTGAGTTCGGTGCCAGCTGGCACAGGAGGGCCAGGCCCTCTTCCCTGCAGAGACCCCTCCTTGTTCCGCATAGAAAGCCGTTCCCCAGACCGCCCTCGGTGCTGCGTGGGGTGCCAGGCTGGCTCCCCGCGATCTGGGTCAGGGAGAGGGGATCCCATCGATGATGGCAAGGAGTGCGGGTGGCCACCCCAGGAGAGCTGGTGTTGAGCAGGTGGTAACAGCTGGGGGGGGGGGCCCGGAGGTGGGCTCTGGGAGGCCTGAGGGATGGGAGCTGGAACTCCACATCCCGAGACCAGGGGAGGTGTTCCTAGGGGGCAGCCTCGGGGTGTCCCAGGTCTTTGGAAGATTCAAGACCTGCTCTCTGGGTGGCTCAGAAGCAAGGCGTTAGGATGACTCCACAGCCCAGGGACGGGACTCCACGGCAGAGGCATCCCCGAGTGGACTCCCTGGAGGCCTCCTGGTCACATGGCCTCTCCCAGGAGCTGTGTAGACCTTGAACATGTGGGGTCACTTCGATCGGGCATCCCATCGCCTCTGCATCCGACACAGCCAGTGCTGGGAGTCTTGCCCTGTCTGCAGCACGGGGGGCTGCGGGGGGGCTGCGGGGAGAGGGCCAGTATGGTTCCGGCTTCGTCAGCCCAGCCGGAAAGGAACGCTGGCGGCTGCCTGAGGTGTTGCCTCCCCCCAGGTGGTTCAGGGGCTGGTGGGCGGGTGGGCAGGCGGCTGACAGCCGGCAGTTTGCGTGGGCCGTGCCAGCTGATGCCTGTTCCCAGCCCCGGGAGGAAGGGGGGGAGCCATTTATATTCTGCAAGAAGGGGCTGCAGCTGTCGCCTCTCTGACCGCGAGGCCAGGAGGGCTGGAGCAGAGGGCAGAGGAGGCACAGGTGGTGTGCTTGGCGGGAGGGGGGTGGGGGGACTGCAGTGCAGGCAGTAGGTCGCCAGGAGGAGCCTTTGTTCCCTGCTGGCCAGATTGTGGGGGGCCGCCCTCCCCCACCTCTGCATTTCTCCCTCCTCCACCATCTGCCCTCACATCCTGGGCAGCAGCGGGGCAACCATTAGCCCTCGGTGCCAGGGTGCCCATCCTCCAGCTGGGATCTCGGCGGCTGCCGGCTGCATGTGCCTCCTCCCCATGCGCTCTGCCCCCACCTCCCATGTCTTCCATCTGGGGTATTAGCCGGGCACCTCGGTGAAGAGGCAGGGGCCTCGGGGGAGAAGCACATGGCTGTCCTTTTGTCCTTGGCCCCTGAGTAAGGAAAGCTGCTAGTAGTCACACTGTTTACCCTTAAAAAAAAAAAAAAAGTCCGGGTGCTCAACTTAAAAAAAAAAAAAAAGCATGTCATTTGCACAAATTTGCATATCAGGCTCACTAAGTCCTAATTCCAAATGTGATTATATTCAAGCTCAACCTTGAGGACATAAGAAATAGAGGAGGTTTTGTATCCAGATCCGGGTGGTAATAGGATTACCATTCTGGGTTCAGGTGCCCCCATCTTTTCCAGGAGCTCCCCTTCCCTGGAGCCCCACCATGGCGGGGGGCGGGGAGGGAGGGAAGCTCTTGAATGGCAGGAGCTCCGTGCCTGGGGAATTCTGCCAGCCTCGCCTTGGCTCTGCAGCTGCATCAAAGATGGGCTGGTATCTCTTGCCAGCCCCGCCCCCTCTCCCCCACCCCCTCACAGCCCGACCCTGGCCGGTCCCTCCCTTCTCCTGGTCCCCACCCTCCCACCCCCGTGCAGGGCTGCCGCGGGTCTTGTTTCCCAGCCTCCCCGTGGGAGAGCCAGCTGGCGGCCGTGCCAGGGTCTGTTCCGAGCTAATAGTCATCATTAGCTGAATGGTGTGGGGCTGCGACAGCCAGTCCTCGCCTTCCCTTCTTCCTGGCCTGCGGGGATGTCACCACAGTGTGTCCCCAAGTAGGAGGGAGTGGAGGTCAGGACTCCGCACCTCCCAGCCACGCCCCAGGCTTCTTCCCTTGCCCTTCCCTCTGTGTACCTGGCCTCCAGAGGACGCCCTGGCCCTGACCTCCCCCCCCTCCCCACCTCAGCCTCTCCGGTGGCCCCTGCAGGCTCAGGGAGCAGGAGGCTCCCACTGCCCGCGTCTCATTGGCAGAGTGCATGGGTGTGAGATGAGCAGTGGGCTGGCCAGGACCCAGCGCCTGCCGTCCAGGTTTCCTCCTAACACGGGTGTGGCCTGTGCTAATCACTTACTTGGCAACCTGCGTCCCCGGGATGGAGTGAGGGCAAGAGGAATGCGAGTTAAGAGACGCCGGGAGGTTCAAAGCATTAAACACGTGTGAACAGGCGGGGTGTCTCCTTCTGATCCTTTCCCCTCTCACTGCCTGGCCCCAGGCTCTGCTGTGTTGAGGGAGGCAGTAAACAGGGTAATGACACTTAGGGGACCCCGGTCTCCAAAGGGCTGTCACGCCGGCCACCGTGAGAACACAGATGCCTCCTCCTGGATGCAAGGTCAGCTCCTGCCAGGAGCGCCACCAAG
>PVJC01004385.1:16974-64364 GCA_004026665.1 Murina feae
AGCCCCCCCCCCCCCCCCCCCCCCCCCCCCCCCCCCCCCCGCCAGCAGGTTTCTTTCCTTGTTCCAGTCACAGTCCGCTCCTCCTCAAAGCACTTCCATTGGAATTAACACGCATACTCGCCCCAGGAGGGCAGTTCTGTTTAAATTTTAAATTAGGGGAAGGATACTTTCCATTCCATTCGCAGGAGCGCAGCCTGCAGCCTGTGCACAGGGGACAGAGGCAGGAGCGACAGCCACGCAGAGCCTCTGGGTGGGACTCGGTCGGCACCGTGGGCATGGCCTCACCCACTCCCCCAGCACAGGCTCCGGAGGACGAGCTCACAGGCAGGACGGGGCCCGGGGGCTGCCTGGGGGTGGTTTGAAGTGAGCCGCCTCCAGCACCCAGCTCCCCTTAAAGCACACAGCCCCCTCCAGGAAGCGGCCTCCCCTGGTTCTTCCTCAATAGAATCCGGAGTTGAGAATCCAGTCCCATCTCTGCTGGGCTCATTCTGCACTCAGAACGTGAGAAGGGCGTCTGTCGACCACTGGCCTTCTGCTCAGACCTGCACCTACAGCCAGTGCTGCAGGTGAGGGGACAAGGAGGCGGGAAAAGCAGTACCAAGTTCCATTCCCACCCGATGCCCCCAACCTGCTTGCAGACATACTGCCCTAACTCTGGGGTCACTGACTCTGACCTTCCGTGCGCCAGTGTTGTGGGGCCTGGCTCACGGAGGGCTGGTCCCCCTGGCACGGGCCCACACTCTGGTCTGGGACAGGCACTCGGCTGGAAGGCCTCAGGCAGGTCTAAGTATCTTGATCACTTGATATCGTCCACCGACCGTGTATGAGCCTGGTGAAGGCGGGGCTGAGTGTGGGCTGCTTTCGCTTCTTCTCAATCCAGCAGGCACCGCGGCCGAACCAGAAAAGCCCCCTGGCCCACTGTACAGGCCGAGCCTTCTCTGCGGTGTGGGCGGGGATGGGAAGCCTCGCCATCGGTTTCCTGGGAGACAAGACAAGCCGTCCAAGAACCACAGCTGCAGACAGGGAAGGAGCTGAGAAATCAGGACAAGAGAGGCGAGGCCGTCACCTTAGCTGCGTCCAGTCCCTTGAGGTGCCACCTGAATGGAGCCGGGGAAAGGGCTGCAGGTGTGACAGCCTGGCACATCGGCCAGAAGCTCATAGCTAGGGAGGCGGAGGAGATGCAGGCATGGACACTTCCTGGGATGATGAAGGGAGGAGCATCAAAACTTCTCAGGCCCGCCCATATGGCTCAGTGGTTAAGCATCAACCTACAAACCAGGAGGTCACGGTTTTGATTCCTGGTCAGGGCACATGCCCGGGTTTTGGGCTCGATTCCCTGTCAGGCATGCAGGAGGCAGCCGATCAATGATTCTCTCTCATCATTGATGTTTCTCTCTCTCTCCCTCTCCCTTCCTCTATAAAAATCAATAAAAAATATTAAAAAAAAACAACCACATAGACAAAAAAAACTTCTCAGGCTCAGAGACAGGGCTGGGCACGAGCCAAAAAAAAAAAGAGAGGGTTTCCCCCCGTCAACCCCCCCCAACCCCGGAGTCTGCCCAGACCTGTTCTCTACCAGTGTCACCCTGTTGACCAAACTCAGCCATAGCAAAGCTGAGATGAAAAATGCTGACACATGTAAATGGGGGGGGGGGGCTCTGACATCAACAGCTGTCACTCCACCGGCTGCTGGGGGTGTGGCTGTGGCTGGGGTGTCTCCACCCCACCCTGGGCTTGCTCCTCCCCGAGAGAAAAAGACAATGGACACTCCAGACAGAGGAGGGCTGCCCTCTGGTCAAGATTTTATCCACGGAAGAAAGCAGGTGGTTTCTCCAACTCGGATTCTCTTTCCTTTTTCCTTCCACCGTTTCCTCTTCCCTCTGGAATCTGGCATGACAGGCCCCTCCCAGAAGTGCCGAGAGAGTGGCCACAGGATGCGCAGGTCGGAGTCCAGTAGGATCCGTCCCCTCTCTGGTGGGTTCAGTCTGTACCGAGAACGTGGGGCCGAGTGAGTACACGCAAACTGTCCAGGATGACTGACCTGCCCAGTAGCCGAGCCGACCTTTACCCAAACTGTCGCCATCCACAACATGGAGATATACCAGTATTAAAACAGTGTGACAGCTGCCCCACCAATGCTTTCAACCCGGTCCAAGCGTTTTCCCATCGTGCCTTTCGAAGGCGTGTGCTAGACTTTAACTGAGCTCCGGAGGGAGGCCAGCCTCCTCCCAGGGGTCCTCCCGGCAGAGCGGAATCGCTAAGCTCTCTGGCTAGGGCATCTGCGACATTTCTTCTGAGAGTCTCTCTAAATTATGGTCCACTGGCCCACACCAGCCCACTGCCTGGTCTGGAAGGGTCTGTGAGCTGATGAAAGTTTTTATACTTTTATATTATCATCGAAGCCCTAGCCTGTTTGGCTCAGTGATTAGAGTGTCGGCCCATGGACCGGAGGGTCTCAGGGTTCCATTCGGTCAAGGGCACATCGTACCTCAGCTGCAGGCTCAACCCCTGGCCCCGGTGGGGATGAGTGAGGGAGGCAACCAATCCAGGTGTCTCTTTCACTCTCTCTGGTTCCTCCCTCTCCCTTCCCCTCCACTCTCTCTAAAAATCAACAGAAAAAAACATCCTTGGGTAAAGATTAACATAAATAAGTGAATGAAAAAGCAAGAAAGTAAACAAATGGTTGAAGAAACGCAACAGACATGTGAAAGCTACACGAACTCCACATTTCAATGTCCAGGAAGAAAGTCTGGAACTTTCTTCACACGAATTCATTCATTCACGTGACTTCCTGCAGCACCCCTTACAGGGTCCCGCTGACCCCTGGTCTGTCTCGATGCCTGGATGTGGATGCTACCGGCGCCCTGACACAGCCCTGAGTTCTCCTCTCCCTACACAAGCCACACCCTTCTGAGGCACAGCGAACCCACCCACAGCCTGAAAGGAGGAATGAACCAGTCACAGACTACGCGGAACAGAGACTCAAGCCAGGTTTAATGGTCGTTGTCTAGCTGTCAGAGCACAGAGGCTCCAAGGTTTGCCAGCCTGGGTACACACGGTGGGGGGAGGGGGGGACACACAGGGGCCTGGACACAGGAAGCCAGCTTGCTTCGCCAGCAGGGCTACGAGGAAGTAGAGGTAAGAACACACAGAAGAATGAATCCGTCGGCCCTGCCCTCCCCAGCTGGGTGCACCTTCTCCAGGCCCCTTCCTAGGGGCCCCACAGATACAACCAAAGAAAAAAAGGCCACACACACATCGACAGACAGACTCTAGGGCCCTGTCGTACTGTCTTCAGGGACCCGTGCTTCCTGGGAGCTGTGCCTGGTTTATGGGGATGGAGGGGTGACCTCTCAGCCTGTTCTTAGAACCAGACCTGGCAGTGTCCTCCCCAGGGCTCTGGGAGCTTACATATGCCGAGTCCTCGGCCCCCCAGGAGGAAGCGACCGTGGCTCCGTCAGCTGAAACCCTGAAGAGGCTAATGGATGCAGCCTTTGAGGGGAGGGCCAGGCACACCTACCAGTCTCTCAAACTGGGGGGCAGAGCAGGGATACTTACAGCCTTTTCCTGTCCCCCAGTTTGGGCAGGACTTCTGAAGATGCCCCCTTGTCCTCGGGAACTCACTTAGAAGGCCCCAGAAGGCCCGCTTCACTTGACATGCAGCTCACTTAAGGCTGTCAGTGCCCTAGGCGGCTCCTGGAGGGGCTGCTGCAGCGTGGCGGGGAGATTCCCCAGGCTCCTCGGGAAGCAAGCAGGGAGCTCTGGCTCCTCCAGCCCCAGTAACAAAATCCCCACGGGTTTCAGAACTTCATCGGACAACCTGGCCCTCCCGCCCCGCCTTACCGGGACAGTGTAGAGCAGAAGGGCAGCGTACAGCTGCTCGCTCCCCGGGGTGCTCCCTTGACCTAGCTGTGCCCTCCCGTCTCATCTGCTGCCTTCCATCCACAGAAGGTTTCTGAGGGTCTGAGGACCTGGCTATCCCCTCAGCACCCTGTCTCCCAAGGTCCTCTGCGGTGGCTCTCCCAGCTCCAGGCCTTGCAGAGAAGTTACTGGGCGCCGCGGAGATGTGGGTGACGCTGCAGAGTTCAGAATTTAAAGGACGAGAGTGTTATCTGGGGAGCCTGGCGTGGTCACTGTCTCCTACGGGGCAAGAGAATGGTGTGTGTGGGGTGGTGCACGCAGGTGGAGACCGTTCGGAAACGCCTAGTGGGGACTGAGGGGTCGCGGTCCCGTGGTAGGCAAGGTGCTTGTGCATGCGTGCCTAGGAGCGTGCGTACCTACGAGCATGCAAGTACTTGAGGGAGATGCTGCACCTCTCAGCAGCACTGGGCTCTAAGAAAGGACGACCCGCAGCCTTGATCTCCCCGTCCCCGTCCCCAGTCCTCACAGGCAGCGGGGCAGTCCCTCCTCGCAAGCAGCCCTCGCCCGCAGGCAAGCGACGCCTCTCGGAACCTAGGGAGCAGGTCCGAAGATCTGGAGAACAAACACTGGGCAGGGAATCTGGGGAGAGAGGGGGGACCGACTGCAAAAGGCCAACGTGGGAACATTCTCACCTCGCCCTGCTCATGCCCCTGACCAGGCGCAGAGCAGCCCTCTCCCAGGGCCTACACCATCAGCGGGGGGAGTGGCCACCTCCGTCCCCGAGCACTCTGTAGCCGTGGATGGAATGGAATGCCGGCCTGTCTTAGCTTCCTGGCCAGCCCCAGCCAACTGCACAGACCTCTGAAAGCGCGGGGGGCGGGGGGGGGGGGGGGGGGGGGGGGGGGGGGGGGGGGAGGGGGGAGGGAGGCAGAGCTCAACTCTTGAAACTTCAGTGCCACTGACTGTCTCCATTGCTATCCCGTTACGAGACTGCCTAGAACCTCATGGAGACACAGAACTCTCAGCCACACTCCAAACTGCCATTCCGGGGCAAAGACCACCAAATTCCAACCCATCAGCTATGGAATCCCACGCGTGGCTTTGCAGCAAAGTGCGCGATCTGAGAGGAGCAAGGCAGCCTTGGCGACACAGGAGATACACACCTGGTCCCCCCGCATCCCCCAGCCCAGCTCACCCAGCTGGCCCCAGGCTTCCCAGAGCTCTAACCTATGCTCTCGGGAGGACCCCTCCGTGCCACTGGTCCCAGGACAGGGCACAGACACCACACCTCACATCGCCGCCATCTCTGACGGGCAGCAAGCCAGGCTCCTTGGGAGAAATGAAGGAAGGCATCAGGGGAAGTCTCGGAGCCTGGGGAGAGCTACGGATTGAGGTCTCAGCCTTTTCCTGACTCATTCTCCCAAAGGTTTCCCATTTCCCCCTGGCCGCAGAGTGTGACTTCCTGGCCAGAGGTGACACTACAGTGTCTCCACTGGCTCCTGCAGAAGCTCCCCCCAACACACACAACCTCACAGGTGCGGGTGGGCAGAGAGAGAGAGAGAAAGATTCCCACCCAATGAGTTTTTCTTAAGGAGCGAGGGATGACCTCGAACAAGTTAGGGAATCGGCTCTTCCCCTCCACCCCTTCCTCATTCCCACCCAACTCAGACACGCCCCTCCTCCTTCACCGCCTTGACAGATGCCGGGGCTCTGGGGAGGGGTGCAGCATTGGCCTGAGGACTGATATAGCCGTATCTGAAAATCATGGCGGCCACACCCTGGTCGGGGCCTTGCCGTCTGTTGTTCCCACGACCAGTTCTCTCGAGGTCAGGGGGAACCCACACCACTGGGCAGCCAGCCCTCTCCTCTATCCCCTCCAATCCTTCCCGGGCGTGTTACCTCTCCTGGGGCAGAACCTCCCCACCACCCCATCCTGCTCACACCACGATAGGCGTGTCGGAGAAGACCGAGCTGACCGATTCCGGGTCTGACATCCTCCGCTGCCCCTTGCCTGTGGCCTCGGGCACTGGCAGGGTGTTGCCTGGCTTCAGCTTGCCGTTTTGATCCTGCCCAGGGCCAGCGGGTTCCAGGAAGGCCACCCGCCGGTCAAAATCCTCCTCCTTGTCCCCGCCAGCCACGGGGTCGTGGTTGGGCGTGGTGCTCAGCATGGAGGAGCTGAGGCTGTCTCCTTGGTGACTGGCAGGCTTCTCGACCCCCCGGCACCAGCAGCGGCAAGGGGTGAGGTACAGGTAGATGAGGACCAGGACCACGCTGAGGATACAGCCCACCAGGGTGGTGTAGGCGGTGTTGAGGGTGTCGTGGTGTCCGTGCAAGGTGAAGTTGTACACCTTCAACTCCACAGACAGGGTCTCGTTGAAAGCCTCCCCGACGGCGAAGCAGGTGTACACGCCCCCGTCCTCGACCTGCACGCGCTGGAAGTGCAGGCTGCCGTTCTCCAACACCCGCACCGTGCTGTTGGCCGCGGCGTCGCGCACCCGCTCGTGGCTGGGTGTCACCCACATCTTGGTCATCCCCTGCTGCTTGGTGTCGCAGTGGATGGTGAGGGCGTCGCCCAGGTGGGCCTCCCAGGCCCGCTCCTTGTACTCGCTGCAGTTGAGGCTGAAGACGCTGTACGGCTTCTTGGCGCTCACGCAGTGCAGGTCCTCCTGGAAGTCCACCACGGGGCTCAGCTGCCGGCGCTGCCAGTGCGCGAAGAGCTGGTAGAGCTCGCAGGTGCAGTGCAAGGGGTTGTTGTGCAGGTACAGCCCGTTCTTGACCCACGCGGGCAGCTTCTGCAGGTCGGCCACCGGCAGGCTCTTGAGCCGGTTGGCGGAGAGGTCCAGCAGCGCCAGCTTGGGGAGCCTGACCAGCTCCAGGGGGAAGCGGGAGATGAGGTTCTGGCTCAGGTAGAGCTTCTGCAGCTGGGCCACGTCCTCGAAGGCCGCGCGGTCCACCGCCACGATGCGGTTGTTGTACAGCAGCAGCACCTCCAGGGCCTGCAGCTCGCTGAACAGCGCCTCCTCCAGCGTCCGCAGCTGGTTGGAGGAGAGGTCCAGGTAGCGCAGGTTGGGGACCGGGGAGAAGGCCTCGGAGGAGATGAAGTGCAGGTGGTTGTGGCTCAGCAGCAGGGAGTGCAGGTGGGGCAGGCGCGTGGGGGTCCACTCGGCCCGCAGGCGGCTCAGGTTGTTGTGGCTCAGGTCCAGCTGCGCGGTGTAGCTGGGCAGGGCGTGGGGCACGGTGGGCAGCTGCTGCTTGGAGCAGCTGAGGATGTTGCTGGCGCACAGGCAGGCGGCCGGGCAGCTGAACCCCGGCCGGCCAGCTCGGGCCACCTCGCCGCCGAGGAGCAGGAACCAGGGCAGCGGCAGGAGCCAGAGGCCGCGCAGGTCACGCGGGGGTTGCATAGCGTCGCCGGGGAGGGCGAGGAAGGCCACCGGGAAGGGCTGGGACGGAGTCACCCCGGCATGTTCTGCAGGGACAAGAAGGTCTTTCAGTCCAGGCCTGAGGGAGAGAGCATGGGCTCTGGCACCGGGACCCACGCAGGGAAGGACCCGCTCCCCTCCGCCCCCTTGCCCCCCATCGGACCAGAAGTCAAAGGAAGGGGTGCCGGGCAGCTCCCCGGCTGCAGGTAGGGGCTCCACACGCGGAGGCCGAGGAGGACACAGGGCTGGCGAGGCCGGGTCGCAGGAGACCTCCGGCGGCGCTGTTTCCGAGGCCGCCGGGCCGGTTTGCAGGCGGGTCTGCAGGGCCTTGGGGGAGGCGAAGGGGAAGGTCAACGGGGCACCGGCTCGGCTCGGGAGGGGCGTCGCTCCGGGTGAGTCCCGGGCCTGCGGGGCGGGCTCCCCCCTCCGGGACCTCCGGTCACTGCACCTGCTCGGCGAGGACGTGTCTCAGCCCATGGCGGGTCCGGGCGCTCCGTCGCGGCCTCCCCCGGCGGCGCCCGCCTTACGCAGGGGCCCGCGCCCGGCGACACGGCCTCCCGGGGCCTCCTCCCCGGGCGCCTCCGCCCGCACCGCCGCGCCCGCAGGAGCCCACCGACCACGGCCGCCGCCTGGGGTGCGCGGTGCAGCGGGGAGCGGCGCGGGGAGCCCGAGGCGCCGCGATCCGGGCGCGGGAGCGGCGTGGGGGCAGCGAGCACCGCGCGCGCGCCCGTGGCCGCCGGAGCCTGGTGCGCGCGCGCGGGGGGCGGGGCGCACGTGCGGTGTTTGCGGGGAGCCGGGCGCGCGGCGCGGGGCAGGCGCTCTCGGTGAGGGGCCGGGCGGGACCTCCCGGGCGACGGGAACTGCCGGGGCGGGGACTGGCCCGCTCACCTCCCTGCTGCTCTCCCCGCGCCCCCATCCCCTTCCTTGCGCCCCCAAACTGCTCTCGGAGAAGGAGCCCCAGGGGATTCGCTGCGGCGGACTCCTGGGCCAGGCACGTCACTCGCCTGTTCATTTAACGAATTAAAGCGATCAGGCGCGGTGTTGGCGGGAGATGCGTGAGGCTCCCCCTCCCCTCTCTCTAGGGCTGCGAAGTCCCCAAAACTTGGGGAAGGATTTAGGAAAGGGCCTTCCCCCACCCCCCGCCTTGATGCCACCCCTCCTGCACCCTTGGGTACCAAGGAAGGGTCCAGCGCCCAGCCTGCAAGGCAGGTGGGCAGGAGAGGGGGTGAGGGGAGGTCTTTGGCGCATGTGCAGACCCCAGGATCCCACTCAGACACCCCATTCACCAATTCCCACTCCACCACTGGCACACACACAACTCACACTCACACACACACGGGGGCTGCAGAGAAACCATCCACAGGTTTCTATTCCTGGAAACTTCAAAACCCTCCCCAGCCTGGGGAGTCATGCTTACCTTGGGCCTGGCCACTAGCACCCTTTCTGACCCAAAGCCAGCCCTTTACCCCCCCCTCCCCCAACACACACACCGCTCTTTCTGGAGCGATGCTCCAGGTAGTACCTCTATCACCAAATCCTAAAGATGAAAGGCCGGGGGTCTTCTTGGGGGGGGGGGGCTTGAAACACCCAGAAGCTGTTCACAGTATGTGTTCTTGGGGGTTCTGGGCGAGGGGCGTGTAGTCGAGACCTTATGATTCAAGACTTTAGCGATGAGGTGGTAGACCCTGAGGAAGACATTCCCTTTTTATTCTTCCGGGTCTCTTACAGCAGCAAGAGCAAGACTGAAATGAATGTCGCAGTACATTAGCCTGCTAAGGGTTTGAAGGAGAGTTTCTATCTGTCACAGATGTTTGACCGTGATTTTACGTGAATGCAGTGTCTCTCCGAGAGAGACCAGCATGGCAACCTTACGCCTAGAGTGAGAAGGTCTTCTTCCCGCTCATTCCAGGCATCCGTGATAAGCAGGGAGGGCATCGGGGAGTGGGACACCCTGAAATGACCTTGTATCCTTCCTCTATTGCCACCTAACAGCCCCCAAACGTTGATACGAAGGTTTTAATACACTGATATATACACTTACTGCCTTTCAGACCGTTTCTGTTGGTCAGAGATTCGGGGGTGCTTTGGCGGGCTGTTGGCTTGGGGGCAGGGGTCCCTCCGGCACCTGAAATCGTGAGTCAGATAGAGCCATTGCAAGGCTATGGTGAGGCTGGAGAATGGACTCCCTCCGAGGCTCCCTTCCATGGCTGGAGGCTGTGGCTCCTCTCCCTGAAGGTCTCTCCACAGGACTGGGTGAGTGTCCTCACAGCCCGGCAACCAACTTCCTCCAGAGCAAGGTCGCCGGGAGAGAGCCAGGCAGAAGTCCCACTGGCCCGGCTCTCCGAGGTCACACCTGTCACCTCCACTTGGGTCGCATGGGCCGGCCCCGATTGGGCGTGGAAGGAAGGAGAGTACGCAAGGGGTGAGGCGGGGAGGTCACGGGGCTCCCACACACATCGTCTCAGAAGTCACATCTGTTTTCCTAATTTTGAAAAAGTTCAAACCTACACAGAAGCAGAGGAAAGAATGCAACCAACTCCCAAGCAGGGATCCTTCCTGGTCAGTTATTATCAGGGAAATCGCATCATTTCCTTTTGTGCTGTGTCCCTGGGAGACACGTGCCTTTCCCACCAAACCCTCGCCCCCGTAACGCTCCTCAGATGCAGTGCTGCAGGCTCTCTTGCTCACCCTCTCTGCTGTGTTTAAGGGATGAGGAGAGACAGATACAAGGAAAGGAGGGCCCTTATGCTGGACACCAGCCTCAAGTATCTGCAGCTTGGAGAGGCCACCACAGGTATGGTCCTTAGTCCTCCCTGCACCCCCCCTCCACAGCCCCCCACCAGCCCATTCAGAAGTAACCATGCAGGAGCCCTTTACTCCCTCTGCCCCATCCCTTCCTGTTCCCAGTCTCCCACCCACTAGAATAAAAGAAGTAACCATGCCATTTTCAAATTTTAATCTGCACTCAGATCCCCTGGGGATCTTATTAACCTGAGGATTCTGCAGCCGTTGGTGTAGGGCGGGGCCTGAGATTCTGCATTTCTAATGCATTTCTAATCAGCGTGGCAATGCAGACACTGCAGGTCCACAGAAGCCGTAGCCACTGGCTCCCTGTGGCTATTTAAATTGATTACAATGAAATAGCATTATCAATCACTTCTTCAGTTTCCCTAGCCTCCTTTCCAATGTTCAATAGCCACATGTGACTAGCTGCGCTATTGCACATAATCACGGGAAGTTCCATTGGGTTGCAGGGTGTAGCACATTGACTCCTAATGACTTTCCCACAGCTGCCTCCTCGCCCGAACAACCATCTATTAATTCACAACAAAAAGAGAACCTTGGCAGGATGCATAGCAACAGGTTGTTTACCGTGGGCACTAGCTTCCTCTTGCAGGAGTGGATCCGCCCAGGGTTTCTACATACAATTTGGAAGGTTGTTTGAGCCGAGGAGGCTGGCCGAGTCTGCCAGGGTGTGAGACCGGATGTGTTGCTTCTCTCTTATACTTGGAGTGTGTTTTCCTCAGTAACCAGTACTGGGCATCACCATCGGAGTTGGAGACCGCAGGAAGACACCCATGAAAAAGCTCCCTTTCGACTCCTTTTCAAAGACTCCATGTGGCTGGCTGCTCTTCTGTAGGGCCAGGTAGTCCTAAAGTGTAGGACACGGAGGAGGCCACTTCGCATTGTACATATGTCCGGACAGAACTTTTGTATGCTATTCTGTCTGCTTACATGTCCACCTCCCCATTAGACTGCATGCTCCTCAAAAGCAGTGACTGGCCCTAGGTCTGGCTCTTAATAGGCATTCAAAATATGTGTTGTCTGCCCTGGCCAGTGTGGCTTGCTGGTTAGAGTGTTGACCAAGCACCGAAGGGTCATGGGTGCAATTCCTGGACCAGGGCTTATAGCTTCAGCCCAGGGGTTGCAGGTTCAGGCCCAGTCAGGCGCTTGTGGGAGGCAACCAATGAATCTCTCTCTCTCTCTCTCTCTCTCTCTCACTCTCTCTCTCTCTATCTCTATCTCTATCTCTATCTCTTTCTCTATCTCTCTAGCTCTCTAGCTCTATCTCTCTTCCCACCCCCCCCCACCCCCCGCTTCCACTGTATAAAGCAATGGAAAATATATCTCTCAGGTGAGAATTAACAGCAAAATGTTTGTTGAATTAATTCATTAATTAATAATGGCATTCAATCAACATATTTATTGCATGTTGGTCTCAATGTCCGACGTAGGAGTAAGGGCAGAGCATAGCGTCTGGGCTTGACAAGTCTGGGCCTGACGTTGGGGATGGCACGTGGTTCTACCCAGTCCCATTCCACAACCTGCCAAATGGGAATAAGTCTAGCAGCTGAGCTTCCTGAGGTTATTGGGGGATCCAGTGAGCTAACAGTTGGGAAAGTGCCTCATGACTTGTAAACATCACCTTTAACAATGTTCTGTTTTCTCCATCAGAGTCAGGAGAGCCGGGTCTTGATACCAACCTGTGTACAGATTACCTCGCACGACTGTATGTCTCGTTCCCACGTTCCAGAGTGCCGCCCGTTCCTGCTTCGTGTAACTTCTCCCTCTCTGGGTTCACTATCTTTCACAATTTAAAAATAGTTACAATTTCCGCCCTGACCGGTTTGGCTCAGTGGATAGAGCGTTGGCCTGGGGACTGAAGGGTCCCAGGTTCGATTCCAGTCAAGGGCATGTACCTTGGTTGCGGGCACATCCCCAGTGGGGGGTGTGCAGGAGGCGGCTGATCAATGTTTCTCTCCCATTGATGTTTCTAACTTCTTTGTCCTTCTCCCTTCCTCTCTATAAAAAAAAAAAAATCAATAAAATATATTTTAAAAAATAGTTACAATTTTAAATATAATTTAAATTAAAAACATTTTAAGACCCTGGCTGGGTAGCTCAGTTGGTTGGAGCATCGCCCCAATACGCCAAGGTTGCAGGTTCGATCCCCGGTCAGGGCACATACAAGAGTCAACCAATGAATGCATAGATTAATGGAACAACAAGTCAGTGTTTCTTGCTCGCTCTCTCTCTTCCTTTCTCTCTCTAATAATCAATAAGTAAAAAAATATATTTAAAAACGTAAAACGTTCTTGCATTTTGTGGAGAACCCCGGTGATGTTACATCAGTAGTCCCTGGAGTATCACAAAGTGGGGGCTCCGCAGGAAGCTCGTTCTGGGAGGGACCGCAGGAAAGATGGGTCCTCTGCTAAGATTTCCTTAAATCACTGGGAGATAAACCCTTGCCATTGGATGGAGGCCTTTCCACAGACTTCACCTGTGTTTCCATTTTTGGTTTGTCCCTGCAGGTGCTCAGCCTGGAAGATTCCTGTCGCCATTCCGTCACCCCCACCCCCACCCCCATAAACCATCACTCCCTTCTCTGAACCTGTAACGTTGAACGCGCCCTTCAGCATGCTCACCCATCATTTCCTCTACAGGAGGCACATATTTCCTCGTTGGGGACAGCTGACCTCTGGCACCCTTTGGGCTGCTACTGACCCCTTCCCACCTCAGCCCTGCTCACTGGATCTGCAGAAAGCACCTGGTGTGGGTGTGGACTGGGGGCAGAGGCGGAGTCACCGCAGGTGGAGGGGTGCCCTAGACACCTTTCCGAGTCCTGGGCTGCTCAGGTTTGTCAAATAAACCGCGAGGCGCCCTGTTGAATCTCCAGCTCACAGAGGTGATCATTCCTGACGACTAAATCGGGAGCGCTTTCTTGACTTCTGACACCCACGTATGGTCATCTCAAAACACTCCTGCGCTGAGTCATCAGGTAGATGCGCCCTCGAAATACTGCTGACAAATCCCTGGTTCAAAATGTTCTTTCAGCCTTGGGGGCGGGGTTCCACGCCACAGTCAGCCCGCAGATGACCAGGCATCCCGGGATGAAGGCCGGTTCTGAGGCCCTGCAACCAGCACTACTCCCCTGCAGCTCCCGCAGGGTGCCGTGGGCAACTAGGCCAGTTGGGACCGAATCCTGGTTGTACCGAGCCTTTGGTGAGTCCAGTCAGTTACTTAACCTATAAAACGGGCATTTCAGCTGTCCGTGCAATCCCGGATCTTTCTCGTCTTGATGTCAGGAATTCACCATCACCGGGAGCATTCAAGCAGAGGCTGGTGGCCACTTTGCAGAGACACCCTTCCACTTGTTCATTCATTCTATCACATCCCCCCCCCATCCCATTCACATGGAACAAGAACTTCTGTGAGTGTTTAGGAGTGAAATGCAAAGACAGACAGATAGGAAACTGTCTCTGTTCCCAGGTGCCATGATTTAGCAGCAGAAACCAAGACACATCGTCACAGCGCATGTGACAGGTGACAGAAGAGCCTGTGTGTAAAGGGCTTCGGAGCCGGAGAAGAGAAGGAAGCACACGTGCAGAGGAGTCCTGTGTCGGGCTAGAGGTGGACCAGATGGCCCCTGAGTCCTGTTCCGACTTTGGTACCCTGTGCAGTGTTGGGGCCAAGGAGTGGCCTGGGAGGCCTTCATCCAAGCCACTCCAAACAGTTGTACCATATATACAAGAACCTCAATGGCCTGGCTGGTGTGGCTCAGAGGTTGAACATTGACCCAGGAACCAAGAAGTCACCGGTTCCATTCCCAGTCAGGGCACACGCCCCGGTTGGGGGTTCGATCCTCAGTAGGGGGTGTGCAGGAGGCAGCCAATCGATGATATTCCTCTCTCATCAATGTTTTGAGCTTTCTATCCCTCTTCCCTTCCTCTCGCTAAAAGAAACAACAACAAAAAAACCAAAGTACTTGCTATGCAAACAGCTAAGGACAAGTCTCCCTATTCCGCTCACTCTCTGCCTTCCAGCCACATGGCGGCCTCTTAGTTTGTTCTACATAGAAATTCTGGAGCTGCTGCTCATGCTAAGCTCCTGTATTTTACAAAACTATCAAGTCACAGGTCTGAGCCCTTCTCTGAATGGACCACATACAGTCTACTATTTGGGCGGGAGAGGCGGGGTCTGCCAGGGCGGAGAGCTGGTGAGGAGGAGAAGGGGGCAGCAGGAGCATGTGGAGGTGTCCTCACACCCAGAGCTGTCTCCCCGTGACTGTCCCCACGACCCTGCGGCTGGAAAGCGTTGCAGGTTTTCCTTGTTTTCTTTGCCGGCGTCCACAGCCAGCACACCTGCCCTCTCTCCCGCCCGCCAAGGTCACCACTCCGCAGGCTTTGATAAATGTCATCTTTTTTCCAAAGTCGCCTTGGAAAAAGGCAATTTGACTGCAGTGAGGCAGAACAGGGAGCCGGAGGGCGGCCCTTTATCCACCAGAGAGCAAAGTCGAGAGGAGTGGAGAGCTGCCTGGGCTCCCAGTGACCCGCCACCTCCCCCTGGGATCTGTGTGCAGGCCTGGGGGGGTCTCCTCCTCCCTCTTTTCCTCCCCCAGCCCGTGTCTTCTGCTACTTGTTTCCTGGCTGATAACTCAAGGTCCCCAAGAACCTCCAGGGCTCTGGGGGCGGGAGCCCTCTCCACCGTGGGCTGCTGAGTAGCGCAGGAAATAAATAACAGCAAGCTAATTACCTCCTGATTGCCGCTCTCCTCACTAACGAGACCGGGCTGGAGCGGAGATGCTGCAGCTGGTCCTACTCCCAGCGCGCGTCAGGGTTCAGGGAAATTTCCACGCTGTCCCCACTGCCCGGGAGGTCTGCGTGGGGGCGTTCCCACTCCTGCTTCACCTTGGGACTCAGAGACTCAGCCCAGACGCTGTTGGGATCAGACCTTCATGGGCGCCGGGAGCCGGCTTCTCACAAAAGCTGGGGGGGGCCTTCCTGGCGGTGTGGGGGTTGGCGAAGGTCATGGGGCGGTGGGTCCTCAGGGACTGTGCTCTCCAGCACTTAGTATCCTAATCGCATCTGCTGCTCCAGCTGCCCGAGCTGAGTAGCTCCCATCAGACGCGCAAGCAGAGGGGGGAAGGGAGAGCACTGGCACTGGACTCGGTGGGCCTGGCTTCTAGGCCTACCCTGCTACCTCCACGGCCTTGGCCACGCCCTGTAATCATGCTGGTCCTCCATTCCCTCTCTATAAAATGAAGGACAGGCAAACCTGGGGCCTCACTTCTGTAGGACTCCTGACAAACACACAGAACCTGGCCCGGCGGGTGTGGCTCAGTGGTTCAGCATCGACCTATGAACCAGGAGGTCATAGTTCTATTCCGGTCAGGGCACATGCCAGGGGTGTGGGCTCCATCCCCACTGTGGGGCGTGCAGGAGGCAGCCAATCAGTGAGTCTCTCTCTTCATGGATGTTCTCTCTCTCTCTCTCTCTCTCTTTCTCTCTCTCTCTCTCTCTCTCTCTCTCTCTCTCCTTTCCTCTCTGAAATCAATAAAAATATATTTAAAAACAATCCCCCCCCCCAACAGAACCCGGATCCTCTTATAACGAAACAGCAGCCAAGCCCAAGTTGAGGAATATCCTACAGCATCACTGGGCTCTCCTCTTCCAAATACCAAGACCTCAGAAGCCAAGAAGATGGAGACAGTTCCAGATTCAGAGACTAAAAAGGCACGGCAAGTAAATGCGACCCATGGTCCTGGGTTGGCTCCTGGCCCGTCAACGGTGTTATCAGAATCATCAGGGACATGGGAATGGGGTCTGGACAAGACGGTGGCTTTGTTTCAGTGTCGGCTTCCTGGTTGTCATGGTGTTCTGGGGTTAAGTGGGAGAATGCCCTTGCTTTTAGGAAACACACACTGAGGCATTAAGAGCTAATGGGGCATCCCCCCTAAATGGATCAGAAATTACACATAGTGTACGTGGAGGCGGGGTGGGGGGCCGAGGGAGTGAGGGGACCGTGCCAGGAGGCAAGTGTGTTCCAATCTGAAACGTAAGACATTGAGGAACTCGGTGGAAGGTATTCAGGAGCTCTTCGTACCCTTCTTGCAAATTTTCTCTAAATTTAAATTTATTGTAAGAGAAAAAGTTTAAAAAGGTCATTGATTGTTTAGCGTACAGATGTGCCTTCGGACAGGGCAGGAGAGAGGCGAGGCGAGAGCTGGGAGGGAAGGAGAGGCGGGAGGCCGGGAAGTGTCGTGGGAAGCTCGGGGGTTGGGCTCAACGCCCCACTCGGTCTCCAGCCTCTGAGGACTGCAGGTGACAGCTCCTTGAAAGTCATAAAACTCGGAGCTGAATATGACCCCTCGTCCTCTCTCCTTCCTCCGGGAACTACAACTAATGACCGTGAGAGGGCGCTCCGCCCTGCCGTTCCTCCGGGCTCTCCATCTAGTTTCATCGGGACGTGGTTGTCCCCTTTAAGGCCTGGGAACCCCGAGGCCCAGCGCCCAGGGCCGGAGAGTTGATGGCAAAACCGCCGAGCGTGCATGGTGCGTGTCTGCGTCCCCGTGTGCATGTGTGTGCCCATGTGTGCATGTGTGTGCCTGTGTGTGTGCCCATGTGTGTGCGCGCACGCTGTCCTGGAAGCCTCGATTTCAGGCGCCTTCTCTGTGAGCAGAGAGACCCCTGGGGACGGATGGATGCGGCTGCAAATCCATGAACACATGCCGGGGGGGTCCTGGGCGGTCTCTTCTGGGAGGAAGGCCCTTCGTTCTGTCCCTCCTGGAGCCATACTGTGTGCGAGGCGGCACAAACCGTGGGGTCCTCGCGCCACAGAGCACAGCCGAGCTGATGGACAGACAGCAGGGCACGGGCATCAAAGCCATCGCTGCTGCTTTACACACTTTCCGGCGCCTCTCGCCGACATTCCCTCCCGGGAGCCTTAGCACCACAGCAACTCCTGCTCCTGGCACCTTCTCACAGCTCAGCACAGCCTGGCGGCCAGGGAGACAGGCCTGGCCCGGTGCACAGGGCTCATGAGGGACCCCAGGAACCCCCAGCTGGGAGGCTAACAGCCCTCCCAGGGGAGATGGTCCATTATGGGCACCTCGCGCTTCCCTTTCCTGCCTCCAGGGGGCGCTGCTCCCTGTGCCCTGGCTTCTCAAGGGCATCCCTGCTGAAGCCCCCTCCCTACCCGCCTCTGCTGGACTCCCTCTCCACGCTGCCTGACGACCAGCTCCCCCCCCACACACACTCTGCCCACACCCCAGGGGGTCAGCACCTGAGCCCCTGCTGCTCCAGGCTGCTCTGGAGCCAAGAGAGGGGACCGTGAGGGTGAGGCCTCCTGCCCACGGCCTGGAGGAGCTGGCCCAGGACCATGTGCACGTCTCTGATTCCCAGGCCCGCTGGCGTGTCACCTAGTCCGTGTGCACATTTCTTTTTGTTTTTGTCTTTTTAAAATATATTTTGCTTAATTTCAGAGAGAGAAAGAGAGAGAGAGAGAGACATCAATGATAAGAGAGAATCATCGATGGGCTGCCTCCTGCACGCCCCACACTGGGCATCGAGCCTGCAACCTGGGCGTGTGCCCTGACCGGGAATCGAACTGTGACCTCCTGGTTCATAGGTGGATGCTCAACCACTGAGCCACACAGGCCTTGACACTTGATAACTCTGTAAGTAGCGAGCCCATTCATCCGTTGACCCCGTCAGGGGGTCTCCTGGGGTCGGCAGTGGGAACCGCTTTCCCTGCCTGCTTTCCCTGCCTCGGTGCTGCCCAGCTGATCTGCTTCCTGGGCCAGGGAAAGAGAGAGAGTGAGAACTGTCATTTCTTTCCTCACTCCTTCCACC
The DNA here is from genome assembly GCA_004026665.1 of Murina feae. Taxonomy (NCBI): domain Eukaryota; kingdom Metazoa; phylum Chordata; class Mammalia; order Chiroptera; family Vespertilionidae; genus Murina; species Murina feae. The sequence goes on from PVJC01004385.1 coordinate 34,886, forward strand.
GCTGGCCACGCCCCAAGGGTCAGAGCATCCCTACCAACTCCCCACCTGGGAAACCAAACCCGGAGGCCGCTCTGCAGGGGGCAGTGCCAGGGGCCAGAGCAGCGGGCTTTGGGCCAGCACAGCAGCTGCCTAGGTGTCATCTTCCTGTGCGGTGGGGAGGAGCCAGCCTGGTAAGGTCTCAGCTGAGACCAGTGGGGTAATCTGAACCTCTCTGCTGTCCTTCTAATTCCTGGAGAAAGAGGATCCCGAGGGTCTGAGTGGGCCAGGTCAGGATCAGCCCAGGAGCCCCAGGTCGGAGTCGGGCTGCCCAGCCTGCAGAGCGGAAGGAGCTGAGCTCTCCTGTGTGAACTCCAGGTGATGAGCACTGGGCATCCCTGGAGAGGAGCACAGCCTGCAGCTGAAGGCAGCCGCCGCCAGGCCTGCCCCACAGACAGGCGGGTATTGATCCCCGCAGGCTCCTCCCTCTCTCCACTTCGTGGCGCAGCTAATGGCCTGGAAAAAACTGGCCAGCTGTTCCTTGGCTGTGACATAACGAGCTTGGGGACGATCAATGCCCCTTCCGGTCTCTAATTAGGCCTGGGAGCTGGCTGGGGCGAGTATGGCCTGCTCCCTGAGGACGCCGCTTCCACTCCCGTCCCCAGCTGCTGTCTGCTGGCAGCCACCTGGGCCCCTGCATCTGTGCCCGGGAGGAGGGGACAGGCCCGGAGAGCGGCCTCGGGGAGTCTTCTGACGCAGGGCCCATCTCTGGCAGCAGAAGTAGGGACTCCGTAACCCTGTCACGTGGGGGCAGACAGGCTGGTGGGGAGCGCCGGGCCTGCATGCGAAGCTCTGTACCCCCAGCTTGCAGCCTCTCTCTGCCTAGGTCTGTCACTCTGCACAATGGCCGTCAGTCCCAACCCTCAACTTCCGGCCCCTGAGACCCTGCCAGGACCTTCCCACCCCTGGTCCCGGAGGCCCCAGTCCCAGGCTGCAGGGAAGGGGCTGGTAGCAAGCGTGTTTGGCTCCCAGCCCGGCCTCCCTCTGCTATTTTTACCCTCAGTCCAGGGAGGGATGGATCGGAGTCTCAATGTGCTCACTGCAGAGGAGGAAGTGAGGGTGGAGAGAGATGGAGAGGGGAAGGTGTGCACTGGGCAGAGAGACAGAGGGGCCAGGGGGCAGAGGCCCCGGGCAAGGAGGCTGAGACTCAGAGTTCTGAGACCAGGACAGGAGGGCAGACGAGAGGTCAAAGGAGCGACACCAACTAAGACAGAAAAAGGGAGAAATGGGGCCATCAGGGAAGAAAGAGGAGACGGGGCACAAAGAGCAGGACACGCCCGGTGCTGGGTGGGTCAGGCCCCAGGTGCCCGATCAGATGCCCCCGTGGGGAAGCTGAGGTGCTGGGCACAGCGTCCAGAGGCCTGGGTGAGATGACCGGAGTCGGGAGGACGCTGCACCACAGGCACAGGGACTGGAGCTGTCTGAAGGGACGAGGGGGGCTGTGTGGAGTCTGGAGATGGGGAGGCCTGGCAGGGACCCGCCCCTGCTCCTCTGGGTCTGCTTTCTGGGGAGAGGGTGCAGGCTAGGAGCTGGAAGCAGGAGCCAGGGCCATGTGGGGAGAAGAGGAGGTGGCTGCTGGGGGCGCTAGAGGGAAAGGCTGGCGGGAGGGGTCTAGGCTTCCTGCAGCCTCCAACCTAGGGCAGCCCAGCCTGGCCTGGAGGGGACATTCTTCCTCTGGGCTCCTGTCCTGTTACCCGGCACACGGCCACACACAAGCCAAGCAGATGGAGCCCCTTGAAGGGGTCTTTTGGGGGCCCATCCGATCCTGGTCATCCTTCCCGGTCCTAAGGCTGGATTTCTTCCTGATTGTGGTTCGCAGAGGAAAGGCCTGGTTTGTGGCAAGCAGAGGTGCCCACTGCTGTTTCCTGCACCCATGCCCTGCCCCCCACACACACCTGAAACTGTCAAGCTGTCAGCACCCTGGAGAGAGAAGCCACTCAAGGTGTTGCTGACTCAGACTCCAAAGCCAGAGCCGTCCTCGGCCTCGTCCAACCCTCCTTGGAGCTGGGCTCCAGGTGCTCTGCTCCCCTAAGCGGATGCAGCCTCTGGACTCGGAGCTCAGTGCTCATTCCGGGACGCCTGCCTGCCCATCTCTTCCCAATCACCTCCTAGGAGCAGGAGGGACTTTCTCTTGGGAGCCTTGGCCCTCTTCCCTGGCCCTCCCAGCAGGGATTGTGGGGGGTCAGAAGGTGAAAAGTTGGGGCCCACAGGACAGCGAGTTCCCCTGGAGGGACACAGCCTGTGCATTTGGAAGAAGCTTCCCCCCCTTGCAGGTGACTCTTTGTAGCTCACTGGCCAACACTGCCCTCTTGTGGCTGCTGGTTGTCAGGGCCGTCTAAGGGCCCTGAAATGGAGCAGTTGGTTGGCTTCTCTCTCACCCAGGGCCTCACCATCCAAGGGACCCTGCGCTGGGCAGGGCTGATTTAGACCCCCCAGGGCTACCCTTCCAGGCCAGGCCATCCAAGAGACCGAGCTTCCACTCGCCATTCTCCAGAATGTCCTCAGGTACATGGGCGAGGGCTGACCAGCGCCCCTCTCTGCAGGGCCACTCACGAGCGATCTCTCCATCCCTAAGGAGCCCTGGGTCTGGGCGTCTGGCCCTTCCTGAGACACAGGAGCATGAGAGTTGAATGGGGTGGGGGGAGAGGGGTCCTGTTTTTAGGTGGGTCAGGAATTCAGGGAGGGGGCTGTGGAGCACAGGACTGTCTGGGAGCAAGGCCACAGGCCCAGATCCCTATGCCCAGGATGCAGAAGGAAGGGGGGGGGGGCGGTCAGGCTGCCCAAGGGCACAGTGTGCTGGCCGGGCTGAGGGCGGGTCATTCTGAGGGGACTGTCCCAGAGATGCAGAGCAGGGGTTCCCCTAGAGTCAGAGACCAGGCATTCGGGGAGTGCCCGTGCGGGGAAAGCCAGCCCAGCTTGGCTCACAGGCTGGAGCGGGGACCTGGTGCTGGAATGAGAGGCTGGGTGGTCCAGGGTGCCATGTGCCTGCGGATCAGGCCAGGCAACTTCTTGTGACACCAGGAATCTAGAGGGGGAGTTCCCAGAAGCTCAAATTACCACTCCGCCCTCCGCCTCCTCCCACAGGATAGACATGCAGGTCACTCTCGGGACCTGAGCGGGTGCTCCGGGAGCCTCCCCCCCCGCCCCCCTGAGGGCCCCGCCTGGGGAGTGTGAGCATCCTTTGATCTCTATGTCCATCATCTCTGGCCTCCCCTTGCCTCTGAGTCCCTCTGACTGACACGTGCTCAGAGGAACCATCTCCGCAATGGCCCATATGTGTGCTCCCCTCACTCTGGGCCTGAGGGACAAGGAACATCCTCAGCCTCGCGTTCACCCCCTCACTCTGGAGCTTGTGGGTTCAGTAGATATTTACTGGCGGACTCACTGAGAGAGAGGATGTGAGCACCTCTGTGGCCCTGCCTTTCCCTGCTCAAAACACGGCACTGTGTGCTGACCTTTCGGTCTGGCTTCCCCAGCCTTCCACAGTCCAGCCAGCCTACCTCTCTGTCCTCGTGTCTGCCCTACACACAGATAATTTCTCAAACTGGACAGCTCCTGGCGCCCTGATATTCCGTGAACTCGCCTGTCTGTCTCCATGGTTTTGCTAGGCTTGCTCCTTCCACCTGGGCCATTCTCCTTCAAAGTCCCACTTACCACCCTACTTTTCCTTTAAGGCCTAGGACGCCTCCTTCATGAAGCCTGCCCAGATTTCCTGAGGGGGTGGGTTCACTTTTTCCTTTGAATCTCCACAGCACTGTGACTCTCCTTTGAAGATTATAACCCACTTGGACTATCTTCTAGATTATAAGCACCAAAAGGGCAAGGTTTGCATTTGTTTCATCGACGTATCCCTCCCTCTTACCTCCTATACAGAGCTTTGCATATAGTAGGTGCTCAAGAAACCTATCTGGAACGGAGAGGTTTGGGGCCTGCAGTTTGGGCTGCTGGGAGCTGAAGAAGGTGGGAAGGGGGTGCCCCGAGGAGTGTGCTCAGAATGGGGAGGCAAGTCATGTTCAGGGGGGTGAGCAGGGAGTCTGGGTCCCCTCGGAGCCTTGGCAGGAGGAGGAGCAGCCTGGGCAGGAGGTGAAGAGAAGAGGCAGCTGGGAGGGCCTTGGAGACGTGGGGGTTTAAGAAGGGCACAGGTGTTGGGGGACCACAGGTGGGCTTCAGTGTCAGGTATGAAGGACCCCACCAGCCTGCACCCTTAGCCACGGCAAAACAATGGGTAGGGATCCGGAAGCTTGGATTCTGGTCACATCCGCTTCACCCTCTAGCTGTGTAGCCTTGGGCCAGTTACTCTCCTTCTCTGGGCCTATTCATTGTAATATAAGTATCTGACCTCCTATGACCCTTTAAGCTCTGCTTTTCTGACTCCATTTTGAGGTTCAGAAGTAGAAGGGAACGGGAAAGGGAGGGGTATGGGGGGGTGCACATAGCCCTGTCAGGAGGTGCTGGTGGGCAGGGGTGAGTAGGGCTGGCCAGAAGGAAGTCTAGGGTGGACAGAGCAGACCTCAGCTGAGGGCTGCCACCCTAGGCCTGAGCACCCGGAATGACCCCACCTAGGTCCTGGAGGTGACAGAGTTCAAGGCCATGATGAGACACATGGCTGAGTTAGCTGTGGTTTGGCTCAGAGGATGTGGAGGGAGCTGCAAGGGGAGACGGCACTTCCAATGCAGAGCAAGTAAAGCACCCAGTTCTCAGGCCCCAGAGAAGGATTTCTGGGGACCCCCTTTCTTTTTCTGTTTCTTGCCCTCTTCCTGGTCCTATTTCCATACTCAGTAAATATAGACCTGGGATTTGATCCCCGCCAGTCAGCTGTGTGTCTCTGAGAAAGTCACTTAACCTCTCTGAGCCTCAACTGTAAATGGAGTTACTGCAACAGGCTCAGAAGACCCTTATAGAACGACTCATGTGAAAGTGCCCAGACCTGTGCCCAGGGCTAGATCTCCCTGCTGAGTTCGGAGGAAGACAGACCGCCTGGCAGGACACGTGGCCCATGGTGCCCCGGAGGTGGGGTGGGCATTCAGAAGGGCAGGCCGATGGGAGGGAGGTTGGATGGGAAGATGGGCAGAGGGCATTGTCCCAGCAGCCCCTGCCCGCCAGGGAGGAAGGGCCGCTCCGCTGGAGGCCTCCCCACTCTGCAGCTCTCAAGGACCCGGGAGCTCTCCAGGAGTTCTTTGGGGTCCAGCCTTGAGCCCCCGCTGATGGATGGGGGCGGGCAGGCGGGGGAAGGCCCCCTGGTCTCATGGCAGCCTGGCCTTCTCATGCTCGGTGGGTGTTCCTGCCGCTCTTCTGAGCCCGGTTCATCTGAGGCCCCCAGTTTCTAATCTGGTTGGGAAGCGTTTATTTTTGGGTCCCTGTAACCTAGCAATGGGCTCACATGACCAGTGGCAGCTGCAGGCTGAATATACCGTTGGATCTTGGCTCCTGGCAGGGGGTGTCGGCCAGACTGTGGGGGAATAAAGGCTCTCACCTCTGCTTTCCTCATCTCCCCTCATCTGCAGCCCGGCCCCCAGGTGGCGGGCGGAGGGGTGGGGCCTGAGCAGCTGGGGGCTGAGCTGCAGGGGGGCGCGGTCCTAGCTGGGAGTCTGCTCCTGGCCGGGCGGGCTGGGTGTCGTGGAGATGGAGTGGGTGCAGGGAGGAGCCGAGGTTGGCATCCTGGGGGGAGGCTGGGCTGGGGAGGAGGCGTTTGAACAGACAGTCTGGGCCTTGGAGTCTCAGGGACACCCTGGTCGGGGCCAGGATCCCAGCATTCGCTCCTCCCTCTGCCCCCTGATAAATGGTTGGTATTAAATTGTTAATATTCCTGGGAGAAAGGACACCTTAGGCTGCTCAGTGTGGACGGATGTGTCAACCCCTTTCCTGGGATCAGGCTCTGGCCCAGGCCGAGAGAGCGGCGGGGATGGGGGGTGGGAGGGCGTGGGTGCCTCTATCTAGCGAGGGCTGGAGGGAGGAGCTGTGGGCACACAAAGGACGTTCGATAGGTTTTCACTGAACAAATGGATGTGGGAGGATGAACTTGGTCCACTTCAGGGTGTCGTCTGAGGGGACGGGAAAGGGAAGGGGTGGACATAGCCCTGTCAGGAGGTGCTGGTGGGCAGGGGTGAGTAGGGCTGGCCAGAAGGAAGTCTGGGATGGACAGAGCAGACCTCAGCTGAGGGCTGCCACCGCCTGGGCCTGTGCCGGGCGCCCACTCCTGGGCCTGCTTGCAGTACGGGCCGTGGTCTCCGCGTGGTTCTCGGTCTTAGCCTTTCCCCCTCCTCCCTGTGCAAGGCTCTGAAAGGACCGGCAGGATGTAATGTCAATAGCTCCCCAGACTGAGGTCATTTAATGAGATTCAGTAGGAGGGCCTCCCAGATTGGGCTTCTGTAACTCGTGTCGCCATCGTTGTTGTTAGCATCATCGTGGTCATCCTCATCCTTGTCCTCATCGTCATCAGGATGGCCAGGCCAAGATGGGCAGTGTTTCCTCCCCCCAGTCCTCACTCTTCAGCCTCCGAGAGGACCCCTCTAGGTGACCTCCTGGAGCCTCCTGTGGCCTGGAGGCTTTGGCTGCCCGGGGTGCCTGTCCCAGCTCCCCAAGGCCATCTTCGCATTGCAGGGTCCCTGTTAGATTAGCTGGAGAGCGAAGGCCTTTGCCCATTTTACAGATAGAAAAACTAACACAGAGATGGCCATTCACAGAGAGAGGAGAGCGCGATCAGAACCGAGGTGCTTTTGTTTGTTGGTTTACTTTTTAAATACATTTCTATTGATTTCAGAGAAGAAGGGAGAGGGAGAGAGTGATGAGAGAGACTCACGGATCGGCTGCCCCCTACTGGGGATCAAGCCCACAACCCGGCCATGTGCCCTTTCCAGAATTGAACCATGACCTCCAGGTTCATAGGTCAACACTCAACCACTGAGCTACGCTGGCTGGGCCAGATGCAAGGCATTCTGACCGGCCCAGTGGTCTTCCTCTTCTCCTGGTCCTATGAGCCCGAGTCCACTCTGCTCCTGCTGGACCCTTGGGAAGGGCCCTGCCAGTCTGGCCGGGCCCTGGGGGTGGATGGCGCTGATCAGTGATAGGCTTTCCATGACCCCAAGGGGTTTGAGCGAGACCAAGGTCACCTTGCCAACCCGACAGCACAGGGTTTGCTAAAAGTCTCTGCCGTCTGCAGGGCTTAACGACATTCCGAATGGATTTCCCCAAGCTCGGGCATCTCCAGTTCCGGCGGAGGCTGTGCCCTGGACAGCAGCAGCCACCTCAGGGCTTCAGCTAGAGCCTCAGTCAGGCCCCCCGAGAGGCCTGGGGCCCAGGGGAAGGAGCAAATGCTTTGGCTTCAAACAGACCTGGGTTCAAATCTGGCATCTACCTGCCATGTGATGGGGGGAAGTCTCGTACCTCAGGCACCCCATTCCTCTTCTGGAAAACAAGGTGAGGAATGGCCACCTTGTGGAACCGGCATGATCACTGGCCGGACCGCATGGCAAGGGCCTGGCACTCGTGAGGGCTCAAAGCGGGCACTGGGCACAGAGGAGATTGCCGTGTGAAGTCGGGGCTGGGCAGCGGCTGCTTTGTTATTGGCCCGGAGCCGGGGCAGCCGCCTTGCCCCCCCGAGTCTCTGAGTTGGCTCTTTGGGTTGGTCTGAGAAGTAATTCCGATTCCCCTCCTTTTCTGTTAGAGGCAGGAGGAGGCTCTGGATGGGCATGTCGAAGGCAGAGGGCTCCGGAATGGGCATCGTGCCCGATTCCTGTCTCAGCTCATGGCTCTGTCCTGTGTGGCTTTGGGCAAACTCTTCACCTCTCTGGGCCTCAGAAAATGGCTGCCTTGGCCGGAGGATGTCCTGGGGGTCCGTCCTGTGCTGGGGCACTGACCCTTTGCTTCACAGCTGGGGGGGAGCCACACCCCTTCCTCTCGCCTCCAAAGGCTCCTCACTGGGCCTGGGACCCTCCAGTCCTACAGACCTAGACCCACGGGAGCCTCCTGCGCGCCTGGCTCTGCCTTCAGATCCCCTTTCCAGCAGCTCTCACAGCCCCGCACAGAGTAACACACATCCCGAGAAAGCCATGACAACAAGCGCAGAGCTAGGACCAGGCCTTGACACCTCCTCCAAGCTGCCCGCCACGTGCACCCCTGCCCCCTCTACCTGTTCCGCAGCTTCCGGAGGGGCCAGCCCTGGGCCACCCCTGGAGCCTGGGCCCTGCAGGCGGGGCTGGGCTCTGTGCTCTGCGCTGGCGCCTGCACTGACTGGCTTGCTTACTCAGAACCACGCACCCCAGGGCTGTCAGGAGCCTCGGAGAGCACCGCTCCTGCAGCTCCTTGACAGGCAGGAGACGCAGGCCGGGAGTGGGCACTGCCCAAGGTCACAGCGCCGGTCAGTGTCCATGCCAGGCCTTCCACGCGGCTTTTCCGATGCCAAGTCCTCACTTTACCTCGTCTGGCTGACCGGGTGGTCTCCCCTGCCTCCCATCGCGCACCCCGCTGGGCTTTTGAGGTGCCACCCCAGCAGGCCGAGAGAGGTGGGCAGGGCAGGGCCTGCTCCTGGGTGCCCTGCGGGGGGCACTGGCGCCTGAGTGGCTCTGAGGGGCTGGGTGGGAAGTGGGAGGCCATTAGGACCCAGAAGCTCTGGGAGCATCCTCCGCTGCCTCTCACGCTCACTGCAGTGGCTTCGGCAGCAGCCTGGGAGCAGCAGCCGGGAAGAGCTATCACATGGGAACCGGAGCTGCTGGGCAAAGGTAGGAGTTGCCGACTAGGCCAGGAACAGGGGCAGACCGGGGCCTGGGGCTGGGTGCCAGGGTTCCTATGGGAGGTGGCTCTGTGTCCCGGGGACCATCCCACCCCACCTTATGCCAGGGATGGCTCCCAGGTATCCCGAAAGGCAGTACTGGGGTGTGGGCATCTCCGAAGCATAGAGATGGGGCTGACCTCCTGCCAGCAGGAGTGCCCACATTCCGCAGGCAGAGAGGGTTCCCCATCCATCTCCTCCGTGTCACAGAGACGGGTCCCCACATCCCAGGAATGGGTCCCTGGGCATCCAGGCCGATGGGTAACTCTGCATCCTGGGTGTGGGCAGCTCTGCCAGGGAGAGGGCTTGCAGGTCCCTGGAAACCCCCGTGGCCCAGGCGGGCGTGCTTCCGCCAGAAGGAAGGCAGGCCGGGCTCGGTGCTGGGGAGGGCAGCTCGGCTCCGGGAGACAGGTGCCTGTGCAGCCCACGGTGCCCTGTGGCCTCGGGCTGGGCACTGCTGGGCGTCTTGCACCCAGAAATGAGGATGTTTGTGACTTGACCATGTCCTTGCTCGAGGCCCAGACCTCGGCCCCTGGGGTGGCAAAGCCCTCAGGTCCTGAGGTGAGGGCGGGGGTGGGAAGGGAGCGGTGGGTGAGAGTGTCTGAGAGGCAGAATGATGTGAGCGAGGAGGGGACGGAGGCCCGCCTGCCTCCCACAGCGGTGCCCCCCAGCCCTCTGCTCCCATCAGCATCAGCAAGCGAGTGCCGGGCAGGTCCACGGCTCCATCTGTCAGGAGGGGAACTCTTGGGACTTAGGAGTCAGTGTGGAGACCCTGGTGAGGCTGAGGGGGCTGTGGCCAAGGGAGATGCCCACAGCTATCTTGTCTAGGGCTCCATTGTGTCTGCACAGCGCCCGCCCCCTGCCCCCATCTCCACGTGGCAACCATGTCTGCTTCCCTCCATCCGGGACCCAGGTGGGCCCTGCTGGCAGCCCCGATGCCCATCAGCCCCGGTGGGCCTTTACCCCTTCAGCTCCCAGGGCCCTCTCCCAGGTGGAAGGGCTGGGGCGTCACGGCCTGGGGAGGAAGGGGCAAGGATGCCCCCTGTCTTTCCTTCTGCATTTTTCCTGGGAGACTGTCTTACGAGAAGCTGATGTCTCCGCTTCGGGGCTCTCTCTCCCCCTTCTCTGCAGCCTCCGAATCTCTGTGGCCATTTTAGCTGTGAAGTGAGCTTTTGGAGGCCCCTGGGGACAGGCGTGTCTGTAGGCAGTTGTCCAAAGTTGGGGCTGCCTTACAACCAGGAGCCCAGGGTACCCTTTCCAGGGGCGGCTCCTGGCTGCCACACAGCAGACTGAGCCTTCTTGGGGGAGGTACTGGAGGCAGGGATTCAAATGATCGGTTTGAGTTCGATTCCATTCACAGATTGCGCCGAGCACCCGGTGCCTGCACGGTGTGCTGGACGTCAAAGGGGTGCAGGGTTGGCGGTGATGCCCCAATCCAAGGGTGGTGTTGGCGTAACTATGCAGGGGTCCTCTTTACTGCAGTCAGAGAAATGATGGTGCTGGTGGTGTTTTTTAAGTACTTTTCAATCCTCACCCCAGGATATGTTTTTATTGATGCTAGAGAGGAAAGGAGAGAGATTGAGAAACATGGATGTGAGAGAGAAACATTGATCGGTTGCCTCCTGTACACGCCCCGAACCAGAGACCTGGGTATATGCCCCGACCTGGAATCGAACCTGCGCCCTCCAATGTATGGGACAATACTCCAACTACAGAGCCACCCGGCCAGGGCCCAAATGATGGTGTTTGAGCACTGAGCAACACCAGGCCCTCGGTGGCCCAGGAGCTCACAAGTCATCACGTGTGAGCACATGTGGAAACCTTGGAGGTCGGCTAGTCCAGTCCTCCCTTGTCACAGACAAGGAAACTGGGACCCGGGCAACTGGTGACTCGCCCACAGAAAGCCCACCCGACGGACGGCGTGCCCGCAGTCTGCCTCTCGGCTGCACCCTCGGGATCTGGGCTGCGGGAATGGCATCTGGGGATGAAAACAATGAAACTTACATCAGGCAGCTACTCGGATGGTGTGCAAACTCAGCAGGGCAAGGGGCCCAGGGAACCGCTCTGAGCCGCCACCTGATCCGGAGGCAGAGGAGACGCTGAAACCCCGACTCCCTCTCGCAGTTTCTTCTCTGCTTCATGCTCTCCCGACCTTCAAGGTCTAAGCCATCTGCCCACTCTCGCACCTACCCCCTTCCCCAGATGCCCGCTCCCCCTTGCCCCCCCTGTTCTGTGATGTGGTAACAGACCGGCAACAGGAGGGCTTTGGACCTGGGGTCCTCCGGTGGTCACCTCCAATGACCAGAGATCTGAGGCCCCGGGGGTTGGGTGGTTAGGGACAGCGCCTCTCCCACCTGCAGGGACACAGTGGCCTTGGGAAGTGACCGAGTGGGTGGGGAGGACAGCTTCTGCTCTTCCAGCTTTGGGGGTAGTGGGAGCTCAAAGAGCTGAACGCCCAGCTTCCTTTTCCTTTTTTTTTTTTAACGTATTGATTTTAGACAGAGAAGAAGAGAGGGAGGGAGGGAGAGAGAGGTTTGTTGCTCCACGACTTCTGCATTCTCTGGTGGACTCTTGTATGTGTCCCGACTACAGATCAAACCTGTAACCTTGGCGCGTGGGGACGATGCTCCAACCAACCCCTCCCTAAGTATCAGCCCTTTGACTTGGGGACAGTGTGTTAGGGCCGTCTGTCCGCTTTGGGGATCTCCTTCCAGCCCCAGAGCAGAGAGAGACGTTTTTTTAGAGACGGTTCCCATTCGACAGCTGCTCACTGAATGCCGACACGTTCTGGCCTCTGCGGAGGCACCGCTGAACTCAGCGTGGCACCCGGCCTTGCCACGAACTCGCTGTGTGGCCCTCGACAAGGGGGCTCCATGTCATCGACTGCAAAACGGAAGTCGGAATGGTACCTCCCGGACAGGGTTGCGTGGGGAGTCGCTCTACAGAGTGCACAGCGCAAGGCCTGGTGGGCGGGAAGCCTCTTAGAACCTCGCTGCTCGTTATTACAGGGTCCCCCGGACACGCTGGTGAAGTCGGTGTTGTTCCCTTCGTTTGCAGATGCCTCGACGAGGAAACTGAAGTTCGGAAGAGACACTGCATTAGCCATTCCCAGACCTGCGCCCAACTGTCCCTGCCGCTGTGAGGAGACGAGAAACCAGGACACTTAAGTGAACAACAGCCTTAAGCCCGGGGCATCGTCCCGGAGCTCAGCAGGACCCTGGGAACGGGGAACAGACTTAGACTCTCGGGATAAGGCGTCCTTGACAGGGGAGAAGGCTATGGACCACGGAGGAGAGAAGGTGGTGAAGAAGGAGCCGGAGACCAGTCAGCAGCTGGAGCGTTGAGTGGGCGAGGCTCCCCCATCCCTCACGTCTGCCTCCTCCGAGGTCATGGTCACCAAGGCAGACCCTGAGCTACCTCCTGGCGGAGAGATGAGCTCCTGAGCCTGTTACCGGCCCCGGGCTCCGCACAGCCGCCCCGCGTCCCTCCAAGGCTGGCCCCCAGAGCGTGTCTGAGACTCCAGCAGGAGGTGCCCTCCCCCGCCACCCCGTCACACAGCGCTGGGAAGCCTGGGCCTGGGCTCGCCATCCCAGGGTCACTGGACTAGGATGGGGGATGGGCCTGTGACAGGAGGTGGCCTGGGTGTCCTCTTCCGGCCCCATGGAGTCCTCACCCATCCCCCAGTCATCAGGGAACTCTTCCACTCTGGGGAGGGCTCCCCAGACCCCAGGTCCCTCTACTGCCAGCGGGGCCCCAGAGGCGGGGCTGCGGGACGTGGCCTCGGAGTCTGTGGCCCTCTTCTTCATGCTCCTGCTGGACCTGACCGCCGTGGCCGGCAATGCCGCGGTGATGGCTGTCATCGCCAAGACCCCTGCCCTCCGGAAATTCGTCTTCGTCTTCCACCTCTGCCTGGTGGACCTGCTGGCCGCCCTGACCCTCATGCCCCTGGCCATGCTCTCCAGCTCCGCCCTCTTTGACCACGACCTCTTCGGGGAGGTCGCCTGCCGCCTCTACGTGTTCCTGAGCGTGTGCTTTGTCAGCCTGGCCATTCTCTCCGTGTCGGCCATCAACGTGGAGCGCTACTACTATGTGGTCCACCCCATGCGCTATGAGGTGCGCATGACGCTGGGGCTGGTGGCCTCCGTGCTGGTCGGGGTGTGGGTGAAGGCCTTGGCCATGGCCGCCGTGCCCGTGTTGGGGAGGGTCTCCCGGGAGGAGGGGGTGCCCAGCATCCCCCCCGGCTGCTCACTCCAGTGGAGCCGCAGTGCCTACTGCCAGCTGTTCGTGGTGGTCTTTGCGGTCCTGTACTTCCTGCTGCCCCTGCTCCTCATCCTGGTGGTCTACTGCAGCATGTTCCGGGTGGCCCGCGTGGCCGCCATGCAGCGCGGGCCGCTGCCCACGTGGATGGAGACGCCCCGGCAGCGCTCGGAGTCCCTCAGCAGCCGCTCCACCATGGTCACCAGCTCAGGGGCCCACCAGACCACCCCGCACCGGACGTTCGGGGGCGGGAAGGCGGCCGTGGTCCTCCTGGCCGTGGGGGGCCAGTTCCTGCTCTGCTGGCTGCCCTACTTCTCCTTCCACCTCTACGCGGCCCTGAGCGCTCAGCCCACGTCCACGCGGCAGGTGGAGAACGTGGTGACGTGGATCGGCTACTTCTGCTTCACTTCCAACCCCTTCTTCTACGGCTGCCTCAACCGGCAGATCCGCGGGGAGCTCAGCAAGCAGCTGGTCTGCTTCTTCAAGCAGCCCCCCGACGAGGCGCTGCGGCTGCCCAGCCGCGAGGGCTCCATCGAGGAGAACTTCCTGCAGTTCCTGCAGGGCACGGGCTGTGCCGCCGAGTCCTGGGCAGCCCGGCCACTACCCAGCCCCAAGCAGGAGGCCGCCGCCGTGGACTTTCGGATCCCAGGCCAGATAGCCGAGGAGACCTCTGAGTTCCTGGAGCAGCAGCTCACCAGCGACATCATCATGTCAGACAGCTACCTCCGTCCGGCCCCCTCGCCTCGACCTGAATCCTGATGGGGTGCTGGGCTCGAGGAGGGAGGTGGGGCCGGGCCGGTCAGGACTGCAGGGAGCGCCTGGTGGCTCACCTTTCCCCAGCCGGCTGGGGGGGCTGCGGGGGTCTCCGCACAAGGCCTTTGCTTCGTGTTTTCTGGGTCGGGAACAGAGCCAACAGGATGGACACGTGGCAAACGTTTGCCCAGGACATGGCTGTGATCCTTGACTATTGGGGGAGGGAACCTGGTGAGATGGTGACGAGAGTCAAGGGTCATGAAGGTGAGAAGATGGATGTCTTTCCGCTAGTGAACTCTCCCCGCCTCAGGAAGCAGGGAGGGTTGTAAGGGTAGGAGCGGGAGGAGAGAGGGCGGCAGGCCCGGCTCGTCCTGGGGACCCTTTAGGATATTTCATTTTTCATGCAGTAACTGCATCCAAGTAAAGTAAGAAAATGACCCACGTGGTCTCCTCTCCTGGCTAGGTTTACGAAGAACTATCTCAGCCACGTGTTTCGATGTGAGTAAATAGACCTTTTTCTAGTTGTAGGCCTGTGGTTTCTTTAAGGCGAGAGGACCAGCTGGGCATGATCCTTTCCTGAGTTCGGCCAGAAGCAAAGGGAAACAGCAGTCAGGGTGCTGATCTCTCCTGCCCTCTGGGAATGGCCCTTCTGTCCTATTGCTTTGTCTCTCTCCTGCACTCGGGGCATCAAACTGGGGGCTTATGTCCGCAGAGGCAAGAATAGGGCAGGATGGCTCTTCCTCCTTGTCTTTTAGGACGAAGAAGTGGAAAGATTGGGGGTTGGATGGATAAAGGTGGGGGTTAGTATTTGAATTGCTAAGGTGGTTGGGTACAGAGAAGCTAGGTAATCTAATACCATAAATCTCTCTTCTCCCCTAGGATTGGCCTCCCTGATCTCTCTCCTCATGGCCGTGACCCACCTCCAGCCCCTGGACCAGCGGGCACAGAGACTAAGGTTGGGAATGGGTTGGTCGGGTGGGGTTTCCATGGTCCATTAAATGCCTCCTTGCTCCCATTCATCGCTCTCAAAATTAGCTTCAGTGACAAAGACTTAAATCTCTCTCCTGTCGGCAGCCCTGGGCTGGAGAGAGGGCACAGGAGTGGGGCCCAGCTGGTTGAGACCATAGGAACTGTGCTGGTTGGCATTGGTGGTGGTATTCTCACGGGAGGGGGAATCATTGCAGAATGGACAGGACACCCACCTGGGACTACTTGTTCATTCACTTCCCTCAGCCGGATCAGGTAACATTACAGGGTCGAGGCAGGACCAAGGGGGTGGTGTGGTCTGTATTTGAACAAATGCCTGGCTCACTGAGCATCAAAGAGGAAGGTGGCCTGGTGGGAGTGAACATCCAATAAATTGAACATCCAATAAATACTTTTTATTACAAAAGTTATACTGATATCAACATCGACTCCTTTGGTTCGATTCAGTGCATGTGAAGACACTGTCTTCGAGGAGTTCATAGTGTAATTTGTCCAAGTATCTTGTACTTTACAGACCCTTTATATCTGGTAAAGCCTTATAGAGTTCTGTGAAAAATATACTGGAGAGTAGATGAACATGGTTCTAACTTCTGAGCGTTCAGTCCGTTGCAGCAAGATGCTGGCACGGAGGTTTCCTGCTGATTATGGAAAGTGTGTGGGTTGTAAATGAAAACTTAGTTGAAAAAATTTTTTGATTAAATGAAAATGGGCCAACAGCTTTCCCTCTTTAGATCTAAGAAAAGTTCCAGGTTTTTGTCTTCCTAGACTAGCGCCTATTACATTGAAGAAATCCCTTAGATACTATACACACCCAGGAGTCTTTTGTGATTGCAAAACATATCCTCCTCCCTCCTCCTTCCTCTCAGAAGGGCGGAATCTCTTTCCTAGGTGAGGGAAAACCTCTTCCATCATCATCTGCAGTAGATCCTAAGCACTGCCAGCAGGTGGCAGTGTGAGCCAGTGGAAATAGGAAAGGGATGTGTGTGTGGAAGGGGGGTGGGTGTGCAGGGCAGAGGACGCGGTGAACATTGTCTGGGAGTCATTTCGTTAATTTATTTTGCCTTTTTCCTTGACTTTGCCCAGCAACCCTTCCTCCCCGTACATCAAAGGAGAAAATTTTAAGTGCAAGGAAAACTCTAATTCAGGCCGAAATTTCCTGACACCTGTGATCTCACTGGCGTTTATTACAGACTTTGACATACACTGGTTCGTTTGCCTTTTAGTCCCCTCCCCCGAGTGAATCATGAAGGAGATAAACATTTCTCTTCTCTTATGCTAAGAACTTTCCCAACAATTTCTGCCATGACCACCTTCCAGGAGCTTTCTGGTTGCCAGGATTGCTTGGTCAAGTTCAATATGTAATCCTTAGCTTGGGAAAGTGGTTCCTGGAAACATTTTGATCCCGAATCCCCTGGAGAATCAGCAGGCTGAGACGAGCGTCCTGTCAGCCGCTTTTTCCTGCACCTGGTGGTGTTGGGGTAACTCTCAAGCCTAGATGAAGACCTTCTGTGGTCAGTTCTCCTCCCCAGGTAACACCTTCTAGAGAGAAAAGGGGGTGAATCTGGGAGTCACACAGACCTACTTACTCACTGTGTGAACTTGGGAAAGATGCTTAACTTCTTGGAGCCTATTTCCTCATCTGCAAAAGTGGGGACAACATTACCTACCTCACAGGGTTGTTGTGAGGACTGAAAGAGAGGATGTGTGGAAGCACCTAGCCATACCTGGTAAGTAGGTGCTCGATAAATACTGGTTTTTCTTCCCTTTCCTCTTGCCCTTTCCCCCCATTAGTATTGATTATGGGAAAACATGTCCCTTTTACTCTAACAGTCATTAGGGAATGAATAGGTGTCTTGTCAAACTTTGAAAAAACTGGTACAAAGCTATGGGAGTGGAGGCTGTTTAAGGTGGCGCTCGTGGAACCTAAGTATTGAATCTTCACCATAAAAATCTTTCTTATATCCTAAGGCTTAGGTTATATTAGGGAAATCATTTTTAACCACAGGGAAAAGCTTTTGGGGCTACAAGTGTTCCCCTCCCTAGACGTATGGTGGAGAGTAGGTGTGGGGCTCTTGGGAGGAGAGGTAATGCAGGGTCGCCTTCGCGGTGGTATCCGGGATTAGGAGCGGAAAAGGCCATCAGTCTGGGACTTTCACGGGGATTTATTAGTCTTCAAGTGATCCTAGAACCGAAAGGCCAGTTTTACTAGAGCTTCCCTTTTTGTGTGGCACCGCAACAGGAAATTTTAGGAGAGTCACAGGGTGCACTGGTTTGCCTCGGGTGTGGGGCTGAGGTTGACTAATCCGGGTCGAGGTCCAAGGTCCTCCGGCAGACGAGGTGCGGAGCGCGAGGACTGGCTCCTCCTGGGAGAGGCGGCGTGGAGACGCTGTGGAGGAGCTGCCCGCTTACCTTCCCGGGAGAGGCCGCCAGCGGTTTTCAGCAGCCCTTTGCCCACAGCGCAATAGCTGGGCGTTCTCAGACCCACACGGATCTGCACGTAACGGCACAAGGGCCGGGAGCAGGAGGCCGAGGGGACGGAGGTGGCAGGGAGGAACCACTCAGGTCCCAGCCACGGTCGGTCGGACAGATCTCTGCTGTGAAGCGTGGCCAGGACCCGGCTCTGAAGTCTGCTCCCGTCCCATCGATGTGGCAGCGCAGGCCCGGGTGGAGAACGTGTCCTGCACTGGGCCAGCGACCCCGGGTTTGGCCCGTGAGGAATTCCCGGCAGAAATTCCCAGGCGGGTGGTGGGTTCTTAACAGGAATCCACGCCCCTCAACCCTCATCCAAAGCGGGGCTGTGCCCTGGGGAGGGCGCCATGACCTGAAGCCAGTCCCCGGTTTTTCTGCATTTAAATATGATGACAACCGAAAACACGCAAAGGGACTAAGGCGAGAGCCACGGGAGCTGGGCAGCCCGCAGAACCACCGCCGGGATTCGCCATCCCCCCCCCCTTACTTCCGCTTCCGGTTGCGCCTCCAGTTCCCCCAGCTGGAACAGTTCTAGCCGTAACGGCCGCGGGGCGTTTCCGGAAGTGTCGTAAAACCGGATATCCGGTTTCCCCGGGTGCTCCAGGAGCTGAACGAGAGGGCCGCCGCCCAGCATTTAGACGCCGTCTCGGCTGGCCGACCCGCAGTCCCCGCGGTGCGTGAGTGAGCCCGGGCCTGGTCCCCTCTCCCGCCGCCGCCATGGGCTGCACGTTGAGCGCCGAGGACAAGGCGGCGGTGGAACGGAGCAAGATGATCGACCGCAACTTGCGTGAGGACGGGGAGAAAGCGGCGAAAGAAGTGAAGCTGCTGCTCCTTGGTGAGGGCCTGTGGGCGGGGCCGGCGGGGCTTTCGGGGCGGCCTGGGCGTTCGGGGGCCGTGAGGGGCGTCGGGCCGGGCGGGCGGGGAGGACCCCGGAGCGGAGGGAGGGCGTGACGGGCAAGGGGCTCGGGTGTGGGGTCGGCGGCTGAGTCTCCGCCGGGCGGGATGCGGGAGTGGGGCTCTGGGGTGGGAACCGGGCTGGAGAGGGTGCGACTCCGAGCTGGGCTGCACTTAGCGGGGAGAGTTGGGAGCGCGGGGAGATGGGGCCGAGTCGGGTGTAGAGGGACGGCTTCTGCAGGCAGGGAGGGGTCGGGGAAGGGTTCGCACGGGCGTTGCGGTGTGTGGGAGCCGGGAGGACGGGGTGCGGTGTGTGGGGCTCGCTTGTGTGATGGCCTGAGAGCTCGGGGGGAGCTGACACTCGATGGCGGGGCAGAGCCGGGTGGCCCGCGCGGTTGATAGGAATGGAGGGGCTGGGCCGGAGTGGTCACGGCAGGCCCCGCGTGCGACACAGGGGGTCGTTTTGATCCGCAGGGAAGGCGGAGAACCCCGGCTCACCCAGGTGGAGCTCGCTGACAGTTCTCGGTGTAAAGGAGGAGAGTTGGGCTGCGGAGGCAGCTGCCTGTGTGTGTTTCCACCCTTTCTGTCCTCGGAAGGTGTTCTCACCCCTCCGCTTGCTTTTGCAGAGGGGAGGTGGTGTGAGCCGAGGAAACGTGAGACGTAGTGGGCAGTGAAGCCCGCGTCGGCGGCCGGTAGGGATGATGATGTGCAGGGGGAATGGAGTCACCTGCGGAGCCAGACGCATTGACTGGCAAGACTGGGACAGACGGCTGGCGAGCCGTTTTCTCTTTCATTTTTATCTTTTGGTCCTTTCAGACTGGAAACATTGATTTGAGGACCTGTTGACTCTACCCCACATTCGTTTTAGGCGGCTTTCAGGTACAGCCAGGTGCATTTTACTCAGCGTGATGAGTTTAAAAACGCCTGAGAGGCTGACTTCCGGAGGCTCGGCAGACCCTCTGAAGAACCCCGCATCAGCTTGTCAGTAAATCAAGCCGGCGGTTTCACTCCAAGTCTTTTCTAGAGATGTGTTGGAGGAGAAGTAGGAGTCGTGGTTTCTGTAAGCGGTAGAACTTTTATTTTTTTAAAACAATTGATATTTTGAGAAAAAGAAGTTGCTTTAAGAGAGGTGCTCCACCACCACCTAGTTCTGTGCTCCAGGCTGTGCTGGGTGCCCTGCTCCTCTCCCCTGTTACCCTGTTTGGTGGTTTGTAGGTTGCGGAAGCCCTGGTAACAGCTTTCTGGATGGAGGGGGCAGGTTGCAGATGAGACGGCTCTCAGCACACGAATTCACACTGTAGTTCCAGGCAGCCGCTCTGGGAATGAGCCTGGCCCCTGGCACGCGCTCTTTAAATGCTATGAACACTGGGCAGACATTGCCCCATGGGGCTTTTCAGGTGTTTGATATAAATCACAACACTCAGGGCATATAGCTGCTCTATATTGATCAGCTGGTTGTAAAATTAACAGTGTCTCTCATCTTCTGGGAGTGTTTTGATTTCTGTTGCCCATCTGAGAGCTCCTCAGGGCAGTAGCCTATTGTAATACAGTTGTAGGCCCGGGGGCTTTCTTCCAACTGGCAGGATTTGGCAGGCGGGACCTGTCCAGATGTCTGCAGAAAGCTTTATTCAGGACTTTTAAAATAGTGCATTTAATTAAGAACAAAATGAAACATATGACGACTCAGGAAACCTCAAAAGCTGTAAGTAAAAATCAAAGTACTAAAGCATTTGCTTTTAATTTTTATCAGTTTCCTTGTGTTAAGTGAGATTTTTTAATATTCTTGAGCAAGTTTAATTAGCCATTTCAAGTAGGTGACAGATACAGATGCTCTTGCTGGAACAATGTCATAATGCACATGTGAAATGCAAGTTTTCTCCCTTGCTCTTTCTATAAGCAAGATGCACCCATCACTGTATACAAAGGATTTTCTTTGTGCTGTAGAATACCTCTTGGATGTCCCTTAAGTCATTTTTACTTCATCATTGTGAAGCTGTCAAGTATAGTCTAAGTTGCACTCTATTTACTTGCCCTTGTCTCTCCTGGCACATAATAGGTGTTCATTAAATATTACTGTATTTTCTTCCTCACAGGAATGTAGTTTAGCACAGTGATTAACAATATGGGCTCTGCAGTCAGCCTGTTTCATATTCTGATTCTCATTCACCAGCTCTAACCTTGGGAAATTTATTTATGTAATTCTCTCTCAGCTTCCTCATCTTTTAAAATGGAGAAAATAGAGGTGTTTCACAGTATTGCTGTGAGGATTAAATATGGTAATAATGTGAGGTAGAACACAGCTTGGTACACTGTTCTAGCTCAGTGAATGTTAGTTGTTTTTGTTGTTAAATCAAAATTAATGTTACAGATTACAGAGACTATGGAATTCAGATTAAGAAACTAGCGTGGGCTGAACTAGTTAAGGAACACGTCTGTGTTATAAATTTTTTTGTATTAAAAGTATTTTTTATTGATTTTTTTTTTTTACAGAGAGAAAGGGAGAGGGATAGAGAGTTAGAAACATAAGTCAGCTGCCTCCTGCACACTCCCTGCTGTGTATGTGCCCACAATCAAGGTTCATGCCCTTGGCCGGAATTGAACCTGGGACCCTTTAGTCCATGGGCTGACGCTCTATCCACTGAGCCAAACCGCTTAGGGCTATAATTTTTATTACCTTTTATTTGAACTTCCTTTAGATCTATTATTGGAAGGATCTTGATATGCCAGATTAGTGTTTAATCATAATGTCCTATAGAAAGACAAAATTATATTTTGCAAAGCTTTCCAATCAGAGTGCAGTGTATAGGATGGCAAGCAGGTGTGCTGTTTGCAAACTTTTAAAATAGTTTTGAAATTTTAAATCATTTTTATAATTTTTCATTACAACAGTTAAAATGGTAATTTTGGTATGATTTCCTCTGTAAATTTTCAGAATTTGGTATTGAAAATATTTCATTTGGAAGATTTATAATTAGTATTTAATACCATCTGTAATACTTTGTGTTTGATTTTTCATGTCATAATTTTATGATATATAAAAAACATACCCAGCTTACCTCAGTAAGCCTCACAAATATTATCATTTTCTGTGTGTGCCATGATGTAGCAAAGTTGGGAGGCACTGGTATAATGGATAAGAGCGCTGCTTTTGGAGTCACGTAAAATCAAACTCAATTCCCACTTCTATTTATTAGCTGTGAGATCCAGAGCATGTAACTTAACCATGAGTCTTAATTTTCACACGTATAAAGTGGGAATGATGATGCCTATTTCATAATATGAAATGAGATGTGTGTAAAATGTTCAGCAAACAAATATTCATTAAATGGTGACCTCTGTTATTACAGTGTTTGGGAAGGTAATCATTTTAGCTGCTTTTTCAAAGGTGTTTCAGGCAGATATAGAATTATTTTTCAAATATTAATATACCCTTTTTAAAGATCTCCAGGGAAGTGTAATAAATATCAATCCTTTATAGTGAAGAAATTAAATATTATCACTTAGTTTTGTAAGTCCTTGCATGGTCTACTCCTGTGCTATCTGCAGATTTTCATTTCTTGTAGTTCCTCTTCACAGATGTTGAGCAAACATACACAGTGAGGGCGACGCTTTATTCTGTAGGATTCTGCCAGTGGTGGCATGGCAGAGATTAGGTTGCATGAAGATAGTTGGAATCACCTAATTCACTTAAGCCCCGTGTTATACAATCGATGATTCACATTTAAATATCTGCGTATCACTGGCTGAATCTGCTCATTAAAAGTTGGGTAGTCCCTTGATAAGTACCATATTACATTATGATGATATCCTTTGCAGTGTTTGCCATTTTTTTGGCATAAGATTCATAGACAGTTGTTAAATTTCTTATGAGGATGCATCTTCTGAGAGAGAAAAAAAACTGGCATAAAAAGTAGAAATTCACATTATAAAAATAGGTTTTTTTTATAAGCACTTACTGTTCTTTGTGTCTTTTATTTAAACGCACTCATCATTCTGTAGTCTAACAATGTGGTCCTTTTTAGGAATTACAAGATTATAATCTTCCCTGAATAGGCTAATTCTGTAGTGATGACAGAGAGAGTAGGGTGCTTAGTACTTATTAGAATTTATAGGGTATGTAACCTTTTAATCAGGGCTGCATCTGTGTTGTTTTAAAAAGAATTTTTAGCCTATTAAACTTATTTGCAGTATTACCAAAAAGTCTTTTAGCTTTGTGGCAATTGTCTCAATGAAAGTGGTTCCTCTTTTGGAGAAGGTTGGCGAAACCTGAAGACCTGTGTTCCTTACTCAGTTCCTCCCCTTGATGCTAAGCCTCATCCCCAGCTGCTGGGAAAGGAAAAGAGTGGGTGAGTCTTGGCAGGTACTTCCTCTTTTCCCCCAACCCTCTCTTTTCCTTTCTGGTTTCTTCCATGGCATGCTTTAACAAACAAACAAAAAACCTGGGGTTATGTCGTTTTCCTGGGGAGAGGAGCCATGGATTCGACCACGTTCTTTTCCAACAATACTATCTGCCCTCCATTCTTTAAAGTCCCTCATTGGGACCAGGAGAATCAGTAGCTGTGCAAAAATGGAAAGTTGAAAATGCAAAAGAAAAAACTTAGACTCTGTGAAGAGTCTTTAGTTCCTCTTTTAGAGGACAGTTTTACTTGGAATTTTGAGAAATCTGTTTCCTGTACTTCAGGTGGCTTGTCTTTCTCCTGTTTGCCCAATGAATTCGTTACCTACAGGCCACCGCTTCCCTCAGGTGGATAAACCCCATGTAGAACTTACCTCCCCAAGTCCCTTCCCTCGTCCACCTGTCGGGAACTTGCCTGTTCTGGCATCATCGTTCTCAAGTCTTATTGGCTGAAAACAGATCTAGATTTTTAACTCTTCTCTCGCTCTCTTCCTTATAACCAGTCAATCACCATGTCCTATGACTCATTTGTTACCAGGTATTGGAGTTATTGGACCTGTAAAACTATGTTGTTATTGACTGACTTAGGGTCCCATCACTTTCTTTTTCTTAGTAAATGCATTTTAAAAATATCCCAAAGTTCCATCTGTTAGGATTATTATGCAGTTCCCTTTCCTCCAATAAATCTTTTTGATGTTCTGTCCCTCTCTTTGAAATCTCATAGTACTTTTTATGTCTCCTATAGTCTGTCTGCCTTATATTATGATTATACTTACCTGCTCCTAACCACATGGTCCTTGAGAGCTGAGAGGACTAGGTATTTCTCATCTTTATATTATAAATAATGCTAAGGTGTTTCGCCTGTAGGAAACAGGAACTTTCTCACACTTGTCCCAATCAGGGAGGAATTGAAAGGATACAGTGGGCACCTTCATAGGCATCAGACATCCAAAGACAGACAAGCAATGAATAGGGCCAGGTCCCTGTGTAAGGACTGTGATGCATGCTCTCTCCCCGGTTTCTCCTGGGACAGCATAGTCACTTTGTTTCATTGCTAAGTCACCTCTTCAGATCACCTTTCTCTGCTCACTTATGACTTCTTTGGCCCTGCCCATCCCCACCCACAATTTTCAGCTTTGACTTACTCTGACACCTCTGGCTCACACACTGCTTGACCTGGTAGTTCAGGTGCTTCATGTCAATCTGAGTCAGGTTCCCAGGATCTGCATTTCAGGTTCCTGGGAAAGTATGTCAGGTTGGCTCAGCCATGTCAGGTGCCCACCACTATCTAGCCAGCTGTGGTGGGACTATGGCAGGATTGATGAAGTATTATGAGTTCCGTAAGTCTGACCCTTCCAAAGACTGGGGGGGTCAAATTCTCTTATTAAAAAGACACTAGGGGCCCAGCGTGGGGAATTGCGCAAGAACCAGGACCCAATCTCCTGCAGCTTGGTGGGACCCAGAAAGCCACCCATGCCTCTAATCAAGTCCTCCAGAGTCGAGTCCCTGCCCACCTGCGCACACCTCGCCGTGCGTGCATAGCTCCTGCTGACCAGTCGTTATGGCGTGACAGCCACCAGCTTTTTATATAATAGATAGATGGATAGAGTTAATCATTAATAGATGACAATCCTACAGTGTAGTAGACAGTCATTAAATTCAAGTTGGAATGAGATGAAATATTGAAGAACTAACTGTATTCCTGCTTTAGCCCTAGCTGGTTTCTGAGTGGTTAGAGCGTTGGCCCACATACTAAAAGGTCGTGGGTTTGATTCTGGTCTAGGGCACATACCTTGATTGCAGGCTTGATCCCTAGCCTCGGTTGGGGTGTATCCAGGAGGCAACCAGTTGATGTTTCTATCTCTATTTCTCCCACTCTCTCCCAAAATCAGTGGAAAAAATATCTTCAGATGAGGATTAACAAAAAACAACAACACTTCAGTTTTTTATTAATTCACAAGAACATGCCTGCTAATTCTCAATATTAAGTTATCATTTTGTATGATTGGCAGATGTAATTAAACTTCCATTATCAACACATCCAACTCAGAATAGTTATTTAATTACTATTAAATAACTGAATTCACCTGAATTTAATTACTTTCTATTTTAATTTCAGGAATTAATTTTTTAATGCGTATAATCAGTGCAGGATCTGTGCTTCATCATCCCTGCTTTCTCCTGACTTTTTCCCCTAATATTTTTCTGAGCACCAGAAAATTGTCCAAAACTAAGGGAAGAGGTAAAACAGACTTGCTCCTTGTTAATAATCTTGCTTATGGGTTTTTTTGTTTGTTTGTTTAGGGAGTAGGTGAAAACATGGCAGGACAGGTTGCTCATAGATTTGAGCTATCGTGTTTTGTCTTATGTTTTGTTGGCTTAGTGTAGTTTTGTTTTATTAGGGATTGGGACTCGTTGGGGAAAGTAGGGAAGGGAAGAAGAGATGCTTTAAGTACCCAGGAGCGAGAATGTTAGCCACAAAGACAAATGTCTAGAGCAGTGGACTCTAAATTTGTTCAGATTACTGAAGCTTGTTTTAAAATTTAAGCAGAGTGCAGAAATAAAGAGACTGAAAAAGATCAGTCCTAATCGCTGAGTTTCATTTTCCTTGTTCTGCATGAGGTCTGATCTCAGGGTCCTTTGTGTGTGGGGTTAATATTATCAATCAGATGGGGTATTTTAGCAAATTATAAAGAGGGCTATTTTTGTGTTGCTAGTTCTCTTATTCTTGAGTTTGATCAAACTTAGTTTAACATAAAGCTGTTTAGGAAGACAGTTAAAAACAGGTTAAAAACGTGAAAGACATAAATTACATAAAGTGCCCATAGTGTAAATGTTCAAGAGAATGTAAAGAAAAGAAATTGTTCTAGTATTTGATTTTAACCTCCAGTTTTTAAACTGTCTTACTTTTTGGTATATTTCAGTGTTCAGCAAGTTAGAGTTATCTTTAAGCCTTTATCTATCCAGGCTATCCTGTTACCTGCTTAGCAATCATCTGTATCATTTCTGTAATTCAAGCTACTTGAACTGAGTAACATTGTGTTAGGATCCCTGTTTAATCATTCTAGTTTTGATACAGTGCTCTGTGTAAATGAAATATCCTATTTTCCATGATTTGCTATTAAGTTGTAACAGAAATGAATATATCTAATATGAACTAAGCAAAGAAGGATTCCAAGAAGACCAAGTTTGTTTGACATATTCTGAAAAATGGCCTAATGAGCTCAGACAAGTTTCAGGAGGATGTAGACTTCAGACATGAATTGCCTTTGATTCCCAAGTTAGACTTGGAAGGTACTTAAAAGTTTAAGAAATATTGTTCAAGATTAGCTGAGATATTAGTGTTCATTGTTTGCTTTTTGTCCAAGTCTCAAATGGTTAATGTTTTTAATATCCATACGAAAGTCTTAGGGTTGTTTTTTTTTTTTGTTTTTTTTTTAAGTGATGAATTTTACATCTCAGAATTGCTTAACTTAAAAGTATTCAGTGCTCTAAATTTTTTCTAGCTGCTCATGGAAACCTTCAGCTGTAGAGTCAGGCATGTCTCACCATGATCACAACGCACACTCTATTTATGTATTTAAATTGTGCTTGTATCTTCTGCTTTGTTTAGTGGCCTGAGGTTGACACTTACTCTACTGGTGATAGAGGGGCCTTTACATCAGAGTTCTTTAAAATTAGGGGGAGTAGCTTGATTCTTGTCAACTTAAAATTAATCTTTCTGTAATGCTTGGGTTTTAAAACTAAAACAGTATTCCATTGAATTTCAAAAACTTACGATGCAAATGTTGCGCTGTCCATGGCTTCCTGTTTTAGCCATGTATTGATAGCCCTAGGTTTACATGGATAGTGTTGTATGGAAATGGATTTTGCCTGGGACCTTGACAATTACACGTTACAAATTCCTGTAAGCTACAGAAAGATGGTTTCAGAGTCACATACTTTCAGTAGAGCTTGTCTCTCTGTTTCCTGAAGTTAGAATATGGGAATCATTAACTTCAAAACAGGGCTCTGTTTGAGGCAATGCTGTAATTACTACCATGATTTACATAGTTAATGTAGATCTGATGTCTACGATTGATAGTGCAGCCTGAAACACTCGATGGAAGTGATTTCAATGTTGAGTTACGCATTTCGGAAAATAAAAAAACTGAACTCTTTCAGTTTATTTTATTTATTTATTTTAAAATATATTTTATTGATTTTTCACAGAGAGGAAGGGAGAGGGACAGAGAGACAGAAACATTGATGAGATAGAAACATCGATCAGCTGCCCCCTGCACACTCCCATTGGGGATGTGCCCGCAACCAAGGTACATGCCCCTGACCGGAATCGAACCTGGGACCCTTGAGTTCGCAGGCCGACGCTCTATCCACTGAGCCAAACCGGTTAGGGCTGAACTCCTTCAGTTTAATGATGGAAATCTCTTTTACCATTTTGCGCATTAATACATCCTCACATATTTTAGTTCATTTCACGTTGTTAAAAAATAATTTCATTTCTTCCTCTCCTTCTAAGAAGGAAAGTATGTTTCTTAATTCTTTTAGTATTTGTATTATTATGGTTGTAATTAAAATCCACATTCATGTCCTCATCAGTAATTGTAGTTCTTTCAACTTTTTCTAGACTACTTACAAGTTTTTTTAATACACTTTTTATTTTGGAATAATTTTAGATTTATAGAAAAGCCACAAGATGGTGCATAGAGTTTCTGTAGACTGTTCACCTGGTTTTCCTTAATGTTGACATCTTACACAGCGATGGTACGTTTGTCAACACTGGACTTCACTCTTAATTGGGACTTTAGCAGTTTTCCGCTAATGTTTTTTTCTGCTCCAGGATCCAGTCTAGGGCACCATATCACACTTGTCAGGGCTGCTTTCAGTTGAGCTTTTTGGCTTTCGGTGTGACACTGTCCAAAGGAGGCTTGTTTATTAAGCTACTTATGATCAGCTGTCTCTGATCGTCTTATATGTGCGCAGGTACTTTCCTAGCCTGGAGATTATAAATAACTGAGAAACAGAGCTCTGAAGCAATTCGAGCTGTGGAGACACACGAGCAAACAGTGATAATGTATGTGGAATGTGGTTACAGAAGGAGTAGCCAAGTTCTGGAAGGAGGTGGGGAAGAAACTTATCAGGGAAGTCCTCCCAGAGGAGGCAGTGTTCAAGATGGACCTTGAAGGATAACAGGAGCTCTTAAGGCAGAGACTGGAGAGAAGTGCACCCAGACAGAGGGGTGATAGTGCCCACAAAAGCTCTGTGACATCTGTGAGCCAATGGCTGGGTTTGCCTGGAATGAAGCGTTGGTGTAAGAATGGAGGAGGCGAGGCTGGAGAGGTATGCAGGGATTAGAAGGGTGCTCATTTGAGTATTTTACTTTCCTATCTCACAAGAAAATTTTGAGGCGGGGCTAGAAAGAAACGTACCTTTGCAAAATTAGTTTTCAGTGATGTATGTGTACAAACCATATAATTTAGGGTTAACATCAAATGGCTTTTTGTTGACTTGCTTTCAAAGAAGTGAAAGGAAACTTACTCACCAGAAGCCAAAATTAGAATACTGAGGCAGCCAGAGGCTAGTTCCCCTCCTTGCTCACCCCCCCAGGCCTTTCCTTTATATTCCGCAGAAGAGGAACCCAAGTGAGGAGGAACCCACACTTGTCCCACTCACATGGCCAGTAGCCCAAGGAGAACACCGGATCTGTAGCAGCAATCAAGTTACTCGTTCATGTTCTCAAGTGATAGGGTTTTGAGGAGAGCTATTCGGCTAAGTGAGCTGCCTCTTTTTCTCTCTTAATCAAACCAACATCTTCCTTAGAGGATTTATGAACATTAAAGTGGCTGTTAGCTTTCTGCTTTATAGTTTACTAGTGGCCCAGTGCACAGATTCATGCACATTGAAAGGAAATTAATTAGAAGGTGGCTGACAGGGCAGGATTGAGCTTGCACGGGCCAGACATGCCCTAGAGCCAACCTCCTGCGGTCCCTCCCCCACCAGATTCAGGCAACAGTGCCCAGCAACAACATAACTCATGTCCAAAGGTGGAGTCTTACAGCCCTGCAAGGAATCGGGCTCCCTCCTCTCTGGTTCCGAGGTGCATCACCACCGAAGTTGCCAAGTCACCGTAGCTCTCTGCAGCTCCTGCTTTGAGTGTGTGCCCCCTGGTGGTCAGTGTGCGTCATACCTACCAGACAGTTGGACAGTCGCTTAGCCATTTATATATATACTAGGGGCCCGGTGCACAAAAATTTGTGCACTCAGGGAGTGGGGGTCCCTCAGCCCGGCCTGTGCCCTCTTGCAGTCTGGGACACCTTGGGGGGGATGTCCACCTGCTGGCATGCCTGACGAGCCTGGGTGAGGGGCTGAGAGCCATTTTCAGGCTGCCCACAGCCCCTTCAGGGTTCATGCATGGGGGGTGGGAAGGCTGGTGAGTGCAGGCCTGGATGTTTCCCATCGGAGGGCCCACAATTGCACACACCTGGTGGGCCCACACCGCTGAGGGGACACACCTGGCACAGAGTTGGGTGGCAAGCCAGGGGCGGATGCTGGTGCAGGATCCCTCGGTGGGGCCCTGCTGCTGAGCAAACACACCCAGGGTGGAGCTGGGCAGTGAAATGGCTTCGGATTCTACACACTGTGCAGCAGAAGCTCCTGCACGCCCTGTGGAGGCCCCTGGGGGGCAGATGAAGGTAGCGGACCCTGGACGGGTGTTCCTGGACACCCTGTGGAGGCCCCCAGGGCAGAGCCAGGCAGTGGACCCAGGACAGGCATTCCTGGATGTCCCGCAGAGGCCCCAGGCCAGACCCCCCCCTCCCACTGAGCTGACACACCTGGCACAGCTATGCTGGCCAGCCATAGAGGCTCCCAGTGCAGAGCCGCCCTGCCAGCCTCCATCTTGGCTGGGTTAATTTGCATAC